>JAVTVY010027441.1:0-107780 GCA_036873755.1 Hanleya hanleyi | reverse complement strand
AAGCACGGAAGGGGCTGAATACAGGCCTATTTTTCTTTCAATGGTTCCTGTGAATGCGTGAAATCAACTGTTGTGTGTGGTGGCGAGATTGGTCAATTGATTTACATGGATGGTCAGTATTTAATCAAACATTACTTCTGGAAGTTACCTGTCAAATGATGAAGCTACAGACAGTATATCTCCATGTAATCCCGTCATAAATATTTATTTGTTCCATCAACTTAATCCATGATCTGTTGTAGAAGATGGGGGAAAGGTGTCTATATTTATGCGATCGGCAAATCATTTCTATGGGTGGTCATAGTTCCTATAAATCCATTTATATGTGTACTTGGTCTCGAACAAAATTGAAATTAAAAACCTCGCATCTGTTCCCCCACCCCTCCATACCTCACTTTTCTCTAGAACAACCCTCAAGAATATTGAGGTGACCAAATTCAGTAAAACTAGTCTATTACCCGTTCCCTTATTCTATCCCCCCCCCCCCAACAGTGTCATGTGCCCCCCCCCCCCATCACAGGGTGCATTTCTAAGATCATATCACTATCCAGTGGCACGTGGTTTTACTGCCCCCTATGCCTGCATGCAGTTTTGTACACACAGATGGCTCCTCTAATAGTATAGACTATTAATTTCGTTGATTATAGAGGGTGATCAAATTTATTAGAACAACCAATCGAATTTTATCCCCAAAATTGGAGTGATTGAATTTGGATAGGGGGAGTGAATTATAAAAGTGTTACCATACCTTAAAATTTTAATGACATACATGTAGAAGCTGTGATGTAAGTTTATGGATCACAGAGATAGTGAAGAATTTATCATCCACAAAATCATGCCTTGGGTTGCAAGCCTGATATTGATCACCGTTCTCATCCTCTGTCTCATTGAGCAGCATCCATTTCTACGGTTGGCCAAACCGCTGGCGAGCCTGGTGCCCCTGATCTTGGCAGCGAAGGACGCTCAGAAACATTAATGTCACGGCTGGACCAGTGACACCTCCACAGTTCATATGCAGTGAGTATATTTATAGGCGGTACACTGTGCTCTTCTGAGGTATGGCGTATCACGTTGTGCACACCGGTTCTCGTTAGATGACTGAAGTTAAGCAATGTTGAACCCAGTCAATACTTGGATGGGTGTACTGGCTGGGCTGATCGGTGTCCAGGATAAATAGGAACTGTGGACACTCTTTTGTCCTGGCACATGTAGGCACCATCATGGTATGACTGAAACTTTGTTGGAAACGACATTAAATCCTACTCACTCACTAACCCACATGCTATTCTGGTTTCCACTTGTAACGTGCGAAGCCAGAAGTCATCACAGATACAGCTGTAAAACAGATATAACCTACCTTGTCGATGGAGAAATTATAGAATCTGTGATCATTTCCGGCCTTGCGTGTTACAAGTTCAAACCTGAAGGTGAGGTTAAACTTGCACTGTCGACTGTTTGCTCTGTTGATAAAAAAAAGTCCAAAGAGAGAGGTTTCGATATGAAAGAGATAGGGCTGGATGTGATATGAAAGTGCGAGATCTTTCTTGCATTTTTATATCAAACCCTCGCACTTTGATATAGAAAACTCACTATTTTGAGTTTGTGTCAATGGTTAAAAAATGTGAGGTTAATTTCGCTCTTTCACATTGTTGACCCTTTGAAATTTTTTTAAAATGTGAATATATATTAGAACCAACAGTATGATATGCATGTAGTTATTCTAACTAGATTACACAGTCATGACTGATGATATTTTTTTTTCCTTTCAGATAGGTCATTGTCTAGTTAACTTGATCAACAAAGACTTGAAGAAACAGACTTTAAATATTGGCAGATTCTCAAGATAAGGATCTTCAAATATTGGCATCAAAACTGGCGATTGGCATTGGTCACAACATGACCTTTTTCTGTCAGGAGCTGATTGTCAGAGATAACTAATGCCAATACTAAGACCTCTAGAAGAAAAACAAAACATTGGCTACCAAGTTGACCTTGGCAGTGACCTTTTATGTCGGATGAGCTCGATCTCACAGTTAGCCAGCGGTGTCAACCAGAATCTACTCGGAGGTCGGAAATTTGTGAGATTTTTGTTTCCTACTGACCGAACCAAAGAAGAAGTACTGGTTCCTCAACATTGGTACTGGTCATCCTTGGGATCATGACCTTCGGCCTCTGACCTTTGCCCCACTGACCTTTGACGTTAAACTCACTGTTCAGGCAAACACTGTGTTTATGAATGCAAACTGGTTGTACCTGTGTATATTGTTACAAATTGGCTCAAGACACCCAAATCATAGATTATGTAGATAGTAGATGTCTTTTTGAGGGTTCGGCAACAGGCTACGATAAATATCCTAATAATTCAGTCACAGGATGTGCAATTTTCCACCGAGTAATCACTGGCTGATCAAAGTAAATGGAACGAGAAGTTTAAGAATGGTGAAGAAAACTAAATTTATCCAGTTTAATTTTGGGGGAATAATATTTACATATTTTCTCCTAACTTTTGGAGGTCAACTTTATTAGATAAGGTAATCAGAATTAAGCCCAAAATATAACGGTGATTGAATTATGAGAAGATTTACCGTTGAGGGGCGTTCAAGTACGCAAGAGTTGGGGAAGGGGTGTGTTACAGACCCTATACCTTGTACTTTCCGCATAAGCTACTTGCATCAATCTATATGCCAAACCAGGCACACTCATCAATAACAATGCATAGGAAATTCCCAAATATAGTGGAGCCACCTGGTATGAACTGATTACATTATCTCCCTTGTTATAATGTATTTGGCGGGAGCAGACATCAATCAACTTTTCCGTGCTGGATAAATGGCAAACAAGTATAGGCCACGTGCGTATAGGTGTGTGCTCCCTCGCCGGCATGGGCTGTCATTTCTGACAGACATGTAGATAAAACAGCGATGTTCTTCATTTTTCATCAGTGCAATTTAATTTCACATCTTCACAATTTCATGCAGTGGGGTTGAATAAGAAGCCATATGATTCTACATGTACAAATAATTATGACAGAATTGCAGAACAGAGTTCATACAACATTCGAACCTTGGGTGTTATATTCCAACGCCATATATTTTGTAAGCATGTCTGACAAATTATTGTGACTGGGTCTGTTTCTCCTCATGATGATCGGGTATATGCGTACATGGGAGAGGTCAGAAAATTTGTGCACTGTGCATACATGGGTGGGGGGGATCTTAAATGCTAATTTCTTTGCATACGTAACACTTGAATGCCACCTTATACATTGTATTTTGTACTGTATGCTTGTCAAGTTTGCTGGGTGTACATGTATACATTTGACCTTTTTGTATAACTAATGTATGATATGCAATTTTTTCATCATCATCACAAGTGCTTTATTAGTGCTGCAAATTTAAGTAATTTGCTCCTGCAAGTAAAATTAATGCATCATTTCTGTACCTTTCATTATAAGAGATCCAGGCTCCCTATAATTCATACATAACACGAGTTATCATCGTGTGCTCCTTTTCAGAAAGGCCTATATAATAAAAAGTTGGTAGCTTTATAGGTGATCAGAGAAATTCAATTTTCATCTATTAAATGCAGGTACTGTGACTTGTAACGGGTGAGCTGTCACTTTCTGGAAAGAGGTCAAACTCAGAATTTTGTATGAATGAGTGCAATATACACCCTCCTTTTTTTCGTTTTTCTATGTTCAATACTCTCTGCTGGAAGGAACATTCACCTTATATCAGTGCCAAAGGATCCTAGTTATATCAGTGTTGGACACAAGGGTACCATCAGTGTAACATACACATTCCCCTCATTATAATGCTGAAGTTGAGGAGCAAAATATTGACTGGACCATAGTTGAGTTGCACTATTATAGTGAGTTTTAATTGCAGCAACATTCATATTGCACATGTGCATATTGGGGGACACAACAGTGGCTGCGCTTCGCTGGTGACCGCTAGCCTCACACGCTGAACCGGCACGGGTTCGAGCCCAGCTGGTCCATGTGTGAAAGTTTGTCAGTTACTTACCGAAGGGCAGTGGTTCTCTCCGGGTACTCCGGCTTCCTCCACCAACCAAACTGACTGTCACCATATGAGTGAAACAAACTTGAGTGTGACATTAAGCCAAATTCCCTCCCTCCACAATAGTGGCCTTGCTATACTGAAACCTGCTTTATAATAAACTGTGTTATAGGGAGGGGCAAGTGTATTCAAGTTCACATGCTAATTTTAAAGTTTCAGGAAATACAGGAATTTCAAATGGCAGTTGCATAAGGAACAATCTGTTGCCCTATTCCGTAATTGTAAGATACTTGTGCAATAGGAGAAAAAGATGTTGAATGAGTTGCCTCCCCTGTCTTTGGCCACCAGAGTGGGTATCTCTCATCATGCCTTGTTGTCAACAAGATCCCGTCTTTGAATCAGTTTCCTTTTACACACAACCTGTTGTTAGGTTTAGTTCTAATATGTTGAAATACTGGACAGTTAATGCAATGGAAATACCTGTACTCAAGTTTAATGTGCCTTTTGTATTGTATACAAAAAGCAGCGGAGGCTGTTTCATAGCTCATACAGTAAAAAATAAGAAAATGGTTGATCACATGAAATTATATTCACGTAAAGTAACATTGTGTAGAAAATACTTCAGAGACAATTCCAGCGCATTACCAAATATCCTCCACTTCTAAAACAGCCGATTAGTCCATTGAAATTTTCAGAAACCTGGCCCGCATTTTCATTGGAAGAATTGGATTAGCCAATCGTTTTCTATAAAAAAAGGTCTTGATTTTATCATTGTGATCATGTCTGCCTGTATATCATGGTCCAATTATCAAGGATTACAGCAATCCCTCTAATAATTCAATCACAGGAAGTGAAATTTCCCACCAATAAAGTCTGGCGGTGATCAGATTTATTAGATCAGCCGATTGAAATTTGTCCTCAAATTGGGGGAGATTGAATTTTGATAGAGGGAATGGATTATTAGAGGGATTACCATAGCATGTCTGATACCTGGTCTTTAAAAGTCTTCTTATGAAGACTGTACAGAAATATGAGAATGATTCCTATTGGTATGATGTGCCAAAGGCAGATGTACTTGAATTATTGCCAAATAATCTGATTTTGTGTTTACAAAATTTACTCCTTTGATGTGTGGAAGATTCCTAACAAACGAGCTACTAACTTTTCCGAGTTCCCAGAGTATTCCATTATGCTGTGTGGTGTTTGTGTATAATCGCATATTTTATTTATTGGGATTATGATCTCCTGGGAATACATCATATATTAGTGGGAACAAAATGTCTGCTAGACTGTTACATCAAGTATTAAATAAGTCGGCTAACCATAATTGTAACAAAATGTAAATTTTTGTTGTATCATTTATTCTAACCATTTTGTTTGCCAAAAGAGACCCTCAATTGTTAATTAAGAAATATCCCGGACAGGCCATAATTTTTAATTTGGATATATCCCTGGCAGGCCACCAACATTGGTTAGTTTTGGATATATTGCAGACGTACAGCATATTTGTAAACTGCTTTCACCCTTAAGCCTAATGAGACATTGAAGCAATTTCTATACATTATAGAATGTCTTCTAAATATTTTCATTCAAATTTTGCAGATAATTGGTGTTCATTTCGCCCATGTGGAATTCCAGTGTCACGTTGTACAGCAATCTCCAATTGTCCAAGTCTGTGCAACATCCTCTGACTGCAGTGTACATAAAAAAAATTGTCACGCATGCACAATCGGTCTGTATCGACTGATCAACACATGGAGCATTTATCTGCATATGAGAGAGATGAGAAGTGCATCTAGTAAAAGAATTGACAAGTTTTATGCTCAATTATTATACAAGAACGCATGGTACAACGTCTTGTCTAGCTGTGACATCCTGAGCTCACTGTGCCCCATTTACTAGCGGATGATGCTGATTGGCTGAGAGCCATGCACACAAAATCTGCACACTGCAATCCTCTCAGTGCAATCAGAGAGTATACCGGACAGTAGCAGCTATACAATCTGATGCCATGAGAATCATCATACAGTCGTCGCCGTGGCAATACACCAACCCTTAATCGCAAGCTTCATTTCAAGTCTGTCGCCATCATTATGTACTTCACACCCCATGTTTTTTTGTTCAGAAGGTTGACCTAATTGCGTGAGAGATGACCAATAATTGCTCACATCTATGGAAACTTGTACATAAACGTACCATTTTATACTAATTTGATAGTAGCTTAGTGCTGAGTGTGTGAACAGAGAACTATGTCCATATGTAACTTCATGTTTTTTAGACTCACATTTTTTTGTACATATTTGTGTAACATTTTGGTAAATAGCTATTAATATGCTTGTTTGAGGTGTACATCCTTTTTTTTTTGAGAAAAAAAAATGTGTGGCTTGATAATGTGATAATTGCAATGCATACAGCAGTTTATCAGGCTCCATTTTTTAAGTCGCTGTTTGCAGCTCTCTGAGGTCCATGGAAAGCCCCAGTTTGTCTTGCATGAATTGAGGATGGGATTCAGATTAAAACTGCAAATTTCATGGCTTTCTGTCATTCGAACTTGCTTGGTAGCTTCAGGCTTCTTGCTAAAACTGACTATTTGTATCACTTCGTTTAGCAAGTTATTCAAAAGTATGGGGTTTTTTTTCAATTCAAAGCCAAGCATAGTTTATTATTAACTGTCATCGAAAAACCTATCATTCCTTCGTTTGAAATTCGTATATTTTCTGATTTATTTTTACATCAATCATTACCGCCGCTTCCGTCATCATGGGGTTAGTCTCCAGTTTTGAGGGGTGCTACCGTATAGCGGCATCTTGTATAATCACCCCCTATTTGCACCACCCTTGCTAATCTGACCTTCAAATTGCTATAAATTTGACCATATATTTAATTCTCTGGGATTTCTTCTTGTGTTTTATTCATCCACAGAAAGTGAAATTTCCCAACATAAATTTGAGGGTGATCAAATTTATTAGAACAGGAAGTTTCACAAAATGGTTCAAAGTAATGATGCATATAATTAAAGGTGAAATGCAAAGGTTTTCATATTTTCCTTTGTATATTCTTCATGGGTCATTTAATGATTGAAATGTCAGCCTAACTACTTCATTTTATTTTATTTGAAGTATTTTGTCTCCTGGTAGCTTTTGAAAAGGGCTTCAAAGTTGGTATCTCAAGCCCGGCCGATTTCAGAAATGAAATCCGCATCACTTATCTTCCCTTGTTTGACGCTGATTTGTGACGTCACATCAGACCATCTGGCCGGTCGTCAATACTTGTAACGTTCAGTCTCCGGGCGGCTGGTCTGATGTGACGTCACAATCAAGGAAAGACAAGCGATGACTTTTTTGTAAATCTGAATTCAGCTGGGCTAGGGGTACCAACTTTTAAAAAGATTCTAGCAGACAAGATACTTCAGATTAGTCCAAATGAAGTAGATATTCTGGTATCTCTATTATTATTCAACCTATATTAAATGTAAAATGGAGAATTTAAAAACCTTTGCATTTCACCTTTAACTATTTCTTCATTATTTCAATGATTTTAAAGGGCGATCAGATTTATAAGAACCAATGATTGAATTTTGTCCAAAAAGGGGGGTGATTGAATTTTGATAGGGGGATTGAATTATTAGAGGGATTACTGTACTAATACTTCAGATGCCAAATAGTTGATCCAACAGGACCACAAATTGTGCAGCTCGTTAATTTTGTTTGCTACTATTGACGTTATAGATTTTTTTATTAAAGCTGTTTGTGACAACGATGCCTCCAATCTGCATGACTGATCAACATATATATCTTGTCATTGAGCGATTCAATCATGTATACTTTTAGCTTACAACTTCTCAAATACGAGTCTTCGCATTCCGCTCCTCCAGACGTATGCATCGGAGATCTCGCTTAGGTATTGCTCCCTTGCTGTCACCTCGGCAACTAGAAGCTTTGCTGCTAGAACCAGTTCCACACAATGTCTGTATACAGGTCAGGCCTGCTTTTGGTCACAAACATTTATTATTTTTTAGTCCACCATGCCAACCCACCCTCCGTGTCATAAAATCATTCTCTTAATTATACCTATCCTTGTTATGCAATTTATGTGGAACAATTAGGATGTTTAATCAGGTTATTTGTCTTCCATGAAGACCGTTGTGCAAGTCGAGCTCATTAGTTATGGCCATAGAGGGGTGTGAACATGTCTAGTTGGTTTATGTGTTAATTGCATTGTTCAGAGCATTGCAAATGAAATATTTCCCAAATGCTGCTGGATTTGAATATGTAAAATGCCTTTATACATACAAACTGGTTTCAATGCTGAAGTCTGTCCAGACCAAATTTTGGCAAGGTTTTGGTGTAAGACTTCCTATTGAAAAGGCAATATCCTGGACACCAAGATTCACAATACAACTTGCAGCAGATCCTTCGTCAATTATATTTTGTGAGTCTTACACCAAATCGTTGTCCTAATTTCAGATGATTACAAGTGCCATTCTGAATAGCATGAAAGCATGCAGTTATGTTAATCACCAAATACATATACCGTACCACAGTTCCTAATACAATTTAGATGTATTTGTGAATTGAAAAAATGATTGAACTTTTTTCAAAATGATCAAATCCTATTGATTCAAATCCAGACTTTCAAAAAACTATTCAATCAAACACAAAAAGCAAGACCGAACTATCGGCTAGGGAATCTCATCGGTCACACAAGGGGTGTGACCCTTGTGTGACAAGTCCTGTACTAAACTATTACTATTAATGTGTAAAAAAAAAAACAAGAAATGAATAAATATATAACTAATAACATTATAAAATCAGTTGTTTGTTTGGTTGTTTGTTACTCTTCGCTTATTACTCCTCGGACAATTTTGTCCAAAGGGTATTGTTGTCGTCAGTGTCCCCTTTCTTGTGGACATATCTCGAGAAGCATTTTAACCAAGCATTGTAAAGTTATGCTTCATGTGCAGCTGGATATAGGTCAGAAGCCTATTGAAAATGACCGACATTGATCCATTTTATGAAGTCAAATTTTAGTATTTGCAATATATTTTCAAGGATTAAAGCTAGGGTCGCTAAATTCATATTACGTAATTCAACTTGTGATTGCATAAGCCTATCTCAGTTGACTGACCTTGACCTATTTTTCAAGGTCATACACAGTTTATTGTAATATAACATTGGAGATATATAGCAAGCTTTTCCAAATTAATGATGTATACATCAGGTGATGGTCTAGAAATGTATTTACTTGAAGATGACCGACATCGACATATTTTCTCAAGGTCAAATTCTGAAAATAAATTCTAACATTGATCTCCAGATTCATTTTCCATATGCATTTAAATGAGAATAAACCACAAACCTGTTGAAGATGACTGAGCTTGATTTATTTTTACTCCTCGGCCCATCAAGCTGCAGTCAAGCTCGCAGGCTGGATTCTGAATGGGGAGTGCAGTCAAGCCCGCATGTTGGATTCTGAATGTGGGGGGTGGAACTCGGAATGCGAGTGCTAAGCCCTGATAGTGGGGTCTGTCATGCTCCGGAGAATTTTTTTTATTTAATTTAGACGTGAAATGACGTGTTCTGGCACATTTTAACAGAATATTTCCGACTTTTGAGAAAACATTTTTCCACTGATGTAAAAGCCTGAAACGAGTTTCTGAATTGGGACATATATTTCTGGGAGTTTTTTAAGTTTCAATTTGGTCAAATGGTACCTTCCGGTGGTACCTTCGGGTGCATTTTGATGGAATACTTTTACTTCAAAGAACTTTAGTGGAGTGGTGAAAAAAAAATGCTAGTGGGATCCGGGGTAGGCTCCACTGGAATTTTTTTGAAAATGTAGACGTGAAATGGCGCATTTTGAGAGCATATTCCCACAGGGGCTCATAGTTGGTCGGTTATTAATTATGATATTAATATTTGTATATACTCTCGTACTCTAGAGTATTAATATTTATATATACCCTCCTACTCCAGAGTAGGAGAGTATATATAAATATTAATATCATAATTAATAACCGACCAACTACGAGCCCCTGTGCATATTCCTACGATTGATGTGAAAGCATGAACATATTTTTTTGAAGTGGAAATTATATTTTCGTTAATCCCGGGATCTTTTTAATTTAAATTTAGTAAAATGGTGCGTTCAGGTGCACACTGACGGAATGGTTACTTCCAAGAACTAGGCACAGTGGTGTATAAATGTATAGAAAGATACTTTAAGCCGAACAAATTTTCTTGTACCTAATCTATGATCCAGTATACGGACTGGAATACGAAATCCTAGACCTAATCGAGAGAGAGGCCTTCCATTTCTCGCGAGTATTTTCAAACTCAAGATGTAAAATGGTGTATTTTGACAGCATTTTCTAGCTTCGTGAAAGAATTCCGACCCACCCATTCACACGGATCTCGAGGTGGACGTTGTCGGTGATACCATCGAGGCAGCATTTCTTTGGCTGTGGCCACGCAGAAGGTGCCGGCTGGTTTTTCCAGCTCCTTATGCTTGGGAACACATGTTCTCTCGGCCTAGGTCTCGACGTTTGCTGCTGGAGAGTTTGAGGACTATACACATACTAAGCAGCATGTATCCGTTAAGCTGTCACTAACTGGAAACCCGCTCTCGTCGGCCGGAGCTTCCGTGTTATTGCTGAATTCTTTGATGGGCGACACAGGAAAAGAATAAGCGTTCGAGTACGCAGCTCTTATTCAACCGGCCGTCAATATCGGGAGGGAAATCCAAGATGGTCGCCTGATGGCCGTATTGGATTTTCGAATCAGAGAAGGAATCTTGCACACCTAGACCCCAAGGGGAACCTGTGTACCAAATTTGAGAAAGATCCATGCAGTACTTCCTGAGAAATCACGATAACAATGTTTCATGGGGAAATCCAAGTTGGCCGCCTGGTGGTCATATTGAATATTCAAATTGAACTAAAGTACACATGCTGTACAACTAGACCCAAAGGGAAATCGGTGTACCAAATTTGAGAAAGATCCATGAAGGTAGTTAACGAAAAATAATGACAAGATTTCACTGGCAAGTTCAAGATGCATGACCGCCATGCAGCCAAATTTAAAATCATATCGACACCGCATGAACACATTCTGGTGTACTCATTGGGGGAAACATGCATGCCAAGTTTCAGCTTAATCGGTCAAGTGGTTTCAGAGAAGAAGATGTTTACGGACGACGCACGACTAACGACGGACGACGGACAATCAGGCCTTGGCATTAGCCCATCGGGCCTTCGGCCCAGATGAGCTAAAAATGAAGGAGAGACTAGAATAAAGTTCCATAGTGTATAACTCTCTTCAAGCATTATATGGAAAATTTTAAAGAATGTTTAATTGTGGAACAACTGGACTTCAGTCAAGAAAAACACAGCTAGAGAGCGTGTACAAGAAATATGCTGAAAATATATCCGTCTTCGTCGGCGTCGGGCCTTACAACAGACTGGTATATTCTGAATAAGAAGCTGCACTCCGTTAACATTCACCTCGTTTTACTTCGAGTCGTTTTCTTACACCTGACCATCACACGGGTCACTGGCACATTAGTTTGGGCAACTTGATTTCTAGCACACTGGAATATAGCTAGAACTAATTGTCTAAGTTCACCGCTATGTTATTTGAGTTGGACGCGATAGCTTAGATATGATAGCCGCCACCTTGAAACGGTAAGACCTAGTTTCAATCGAAGCCTGTAATCAATTCGCGGCTTACCTAGACATAAAACTGCGATCATTCTTTGTCCCCTTCCGCTTCAAATACCACCTTCCTTCGCGCTATATATCGTCCATAATATTAGTTAGACACCACTTCTACTCACGATCTCATAGGCCCGGTAGCCGTTTTCAACAAATATGGACTCGCCCTCTCGAAAAAGCACAGACTGGTACCTCACCCTCTTCCGAAATTCGAACCTCCACCAGATATCCACGAACGCAGCTGTCTGCTGCAACATGGACAGGACGACTCCTTTTCACTCCAACAAAATCCCACCAGCGAGCGAGTTTAAGAAAACGTCCCAAACACTGAGCATATGTGATGATTAGAAATGGTGTCTAACTAATATTATGGGCGATATATAGCGCGAAAGAAGGTGGTATTCGAAGCCGAAGGTGCAGAAAGTATTGGCATAGCAGTTTTATGTCTTGGTAAACCGTGAATTGATTGCAGACTTCCATTGAAACTGGCTCCTACCGTAGCAAGGCGGCGGCTATCATATCTAAGCTACCGCGTCGAACCCAAATAACATAGCGGTGAACTTAGTATTCAGATCTAGAATATAGCATGTACAAATCAGAAGGTGTCGGTGTTTAATATGTTTTTTGAGTTATTCAATTGGACAAATTTTATTGCAAAATTTGCATGATGCTATTATCATCCTATCAGGTTCTCCAGTGTTTCTTCTCCGCCGTTTCACCCTATTCAGTGTCAAGCTATATTTTCTCTTCCTGACAGCGCGTGTTCCTGGAATAAGAAATGGTCTTTTTGCAGGACTTATTCTCTCGAAAATACATGGTAGAAGATTTTTTCTACATGACAGTGGGATACCAGTAACTCACATGGAAATGGAAATATAGAGCAAGTGATACACACTCAGAAACTGGAATCTTCTGGAATGCATCTCACAGAACTCACTCTCAGAAAGCGATCATTCCACAAAATATGATCCCATACAGCCTGTCATCTCACGTATGATTCTTTAATATATTTACATCACGTTTATGGTCTCATTGGTTGGCCATTCACATAAAAAAACATTCACCGAGAGGCGACGAAGCAGTGTTCTCGAAAGTGACTGTTACTCTTGACATCGGCGTTACAATCGCCTACATTCAAAGTGCGAACCTCCCTGCAAACGGGTTACATTCGCCAAATATTTAAACCCATGAATGAGCGTTTAATCACGTAGGCCACTATTGAACAACGTTCTGCATATGATTACACCATCGATATATTTCATATGCCTGAAAACTAAAGCTCTCGGTGATCTCAGTTTCTTTAAATCACTATTTTTCTGTCCAATACACGTTCTCTTGGTCATATGCATTATGAAATACATTGTATGAAAGTGTATCCCGAATCTATATTGGTATGGGCCTTCAACGCAAAATATCGGGCAAGATTATCGCCCGTAATAATCATAATACACGCGATCATTTCTCACCTTGGTCACCGGTAGCTGACATTTTCCTCGCAACATCGTAGTTACATCCATCCCAGAATGCACTTTCCTCTCTCAGAGGGTTGTTTGCCCTCCCACCGTGAGAAAGGTTGACCGACAATCAGAATAAATGAATTTAGAAAAACATTGCCAAGTTTAGCGGAGAATTGGTGATGAGGTTATGCACATGGGAAGGAGGTTATTATTTAAGCACTATTTTTATGGATGTGACAGAATGCAACAAATAGAACAATCAAGCTGGCGATATAGTTAGGTGATTTACGTTTTCTTGGAAGCTGGTGGAGTCACTTGACAAAGTCGAAGTATAATATATCTCACTTGCGTTGTTCATACCTCAGTCGTCTAGAGAATTTGGTGTATGTTGTAAAAAATCAGTCACAGCTTGGGGCACTCCCCCCCCCCTAGGCGGTACACCCCAAATCGCCCAGGCCAGATAGGGTTAAACAGTGCTTTCAACATGAAAGATATTTCCCGTACAGACGCTATACCTCACATTCCAGTATTTTTCCGTCAAGAAAATTGGTTATGAGTTATAATTTTGAGCGCCCAGACACATGTGAAATTTGTCTGGCAATGGCAGTCTGATATTTTGTGAAATTTGTCATGGCACAACTGCAGGAGTGGCGCGGTCGGAGAATTTTGTTTTCATGAAAGCTCATGATACCCGAGCGCTTGCCACTTCGGAATCATTATTGATGGAGCTTCAATTGACATGATAGATGTTGGTGAATGGAGATCTGAGTCTTGTATTATCTCTTTGACCGAATCGCTACGTCCGGAGTCGAAATGACAGCCCTGGTGGAAGGGGACCCGTTCTCTGCTGTTGTGTCATCGGGAACCACGCCTCGGACAAATCAAAAAAGCATTAACCCTACCAAGCCTTGGGGTGCGGGGGGTGTCAAACTTTCTCTTTTATCTCAGGAACGAAAAAAAATGAAAGCTGACCCTCCGCGACTTTTCAGGTTATCTTATTGGAGTCATTTTGAGCCTATTTGCATAACCCCCGAGTAGAGGATCATGGTTAAATTCAAGATGCCGGCCATGTGGGTTATACCAGAAAAGTGATATTTTCGACAGTTTTCTTCAAAATTCCTGCTTTTCTTCGAGAAGAATTGGACAAAATCTAATTTATTTCACATCAGACTATTATTTACTAATTTATCATGCAGTTTTTGCAAAGAAAACCCATAAATTAAAAAAAATCGAAAAATCGACCAAAAGATGCCAGTTTTGAAGATGACGTTACTGTGACAACATCAAAGAGGCCATCTTGGATTTTTTTTAAAAATATTTTCTGGTAGAGCTTGACACAGGAGTATAGTGTGATAAGTATCAGCCCCCTAGCTCAAGCGGTAAGAACAATATTTAAGGGGAAGAGTGACCCCCCCCGCCCCCAGGCCTGGACGGGTCACAAAAAGTCCAGGCCAGATAGGATTAAAGTGAGTAATAATAAATCTATAGGGTTTCCCAACAGCATACGTAATATATTGAATTTTACGTATGAGGTGTTTTGATATAAAATATGAGGGGGTTTTCCATTTTACGAAACAATGAGAGTACATAAATGTACATGCTACGCTTATGTTTAAATATAAAAAAATGGGTTGCCCATATTGTTGGATTGGCCGAGACCCGCTGGACAAAGAGGAACCCTAGAGGGGGATTTTCTGATCTTTCTAGCAATTGGTAATAAGGTTTGGATATTTTCCCAACAGGATTACGTTGTATATGGAATATAAGGTAAGTGTAAATCCCATGTTAAATGAAGGAAAAAAAATCAAATCCAAAGTGTGGTAGGCTGAAACCAAGTGTAAATTTGAGTTTTCCGTCAGATAGCTGACATTTTAGCTTTTGCCCACAGTTTTCATTGAGGGATATGGTAAGTTTAATATTCATTCTCAGTTGATATGAATGTTCCTTTGTCTATAAATGTTGGTTTTGTGCGATATATCGGGTGACTTCTGGTAAATGAAGCGTAAAGAAAGGCTTTAATACCGCAGATTAAATGCAGACAGAGCGGATGAATTTACAGCGCACTATAGAGTTTCTCAATTGCCTTTCCTTCACTACATGTTACACTCACGGTTTGTAAGAGTACTGGTATAGTCCGTGTATGTAATATATTCTCTAGGCAGTGTTTTCATGTCTTTGACAAGCGAAATTCCCGTATTTTCAAAAGAAATAATTCATGCAAAAATTTGACAGTGTCCCCAAACCAGGGTTAGCCATTCAATGACGGAAAATCTATATTGTTCGTCAAGCTGTAAGTGACAATTACACGGGACGATTTCGATTACTTTGCACTTATATCCGGGGTTAACTTGAGAATGTTGGAACAGAATAGCTCTGTATGTGATTTCAGGCCAGGGTTGAATCAAACATGACCAGATCCAATCTAGGTAAACCAAGATGGTAAATCAGGGGAATACCGTGATATTATGTCTGAGTTTACTGAGATTGGACCAGATCAGGAGATTCCTGAATACTAATGACAACAGTATATAATGTTAAGGCCATCGCAGACTAAAGATTTATTAACTGTGTAAATAAAGAAATAAACCAGTGTGTAGCATACAAGCTATCTTTAAAGGTTCCCAAACAGAGGTTATAGTTCAGAAATATACGATGATATCTTGGTAAAAATTCAACTTGGGTTCACTTCAATGCCCCACGACATTCGATCTCCTATAGGAAAGAATCGAGAAAGTCCAGTTTATTCTAACATAGTGTTCCCTAGCCAAATGTTTTATTCACACCCTTGCTCGTCATTGCAAGCATTTATATTTCAATAGTGCATATAAGATTATTTATTCAGGCCAAGTTAGGAATGTTTATTTTTGTTGTGTGTACATGGCTTAATATGCCCAGATCTAATACATTTTGTTATCAATATTTTCAATATAATATATGCATTTATACAAATGAACGACCTTGCTACTGAAGTTCATCCAATGCCCGTCAGCGGCAATATATTTCATCTAAGTGAGGCATACCCCCAGATGGACTTCTTACTCCTTTACCTTCAACTCCGTTGGTAATGGAGTAATGAAGTTGAGATTTCATGAGTTAGGGCAATAATTTTCAAGTAATTATAATGTGTTCAATCTAAGCTGTGATATGTTTATGATGTTAAAAAATCCCACTTGTGTGGTAGTTTCAACCGTTTCAGACAAACAAAATGGATTATCAACAACTGGTAACGGACTTGAAAAGTAACGGAGTCGCTATTTAACTAACAAGTGGTGTTTAGTCGGACTAATTATTTAAACTGTCGTTTTACCAGCGCCGTCAGGGGGAATTTGTTCAATAGCATGTGGCACATAATCAGATTATATGAGTTTTTGAAATTTGAATAGTTTTCTCTTACCGACTAGAAATGGTCAGTGTATTTTCCATTAAGGACTCGAGGCCCGGGGAATAGGCTCAAACTATCGATATTTTTTTCTTTGCATATTTCGAAAGTTGAAGAATAAACCTGTCAAGTGTTTCTGTTATTTTTCTTAAAAATGTTTGCAAACGTGAAATTTTAGCTCTAAACAATTCACTGTCTGTGGAACAACTCTGGGCTGTGGGGATTAGCGCTCATTACTCACAGTCGGTGTTACCGCCTGCTGTGATTTCCGCACCTCGGCTAATTACTTGTAACTGCAATACACACAATTCACGCGCTGGGCTCATTTATTATAAAAAACCGTTGAAATAAACGTAAGAATTAAATTTTTACTTTATTCGGAACGCCGGAATCGTGATCTTTCCAATCATATAAAACATATATATGTATGTGGAGTGGTTGTGATGGAATGAGACAGAATAAACGAGGGTGTCTAATATCAGGTGCTACCCCGGGCCTCGAGTCCTTAAAGGTCAACCCAAACGGAATTTTTTTTTGTCTAAAAATCCTTAACAATCATAGTTCATGCTTCACTTTGTATGAAAAAAATATTGAAAAAATTCTAATCTGATCAGAAACACACGTAATATGGGAGCAAAGTGGGCTTTTTCACACTTTCACAGCTGGGTTGATGACGTCACGCAGGGCAATTGCTACGCTGATAAACAGCTTGTATCACTGACGTCCCTGCTCTCTTTGTTCCCCCCGCTGATTCACGGCGCCAAGTTCGCGCCTCTTGGCCGTAAGGGGGCGCTCTGCATAGGCCAACCACCAATGACCAATGAAAAACACTCTTACGGAAGAGTCTTGGCAATATGAGTTGTCTCCCTTTTCAAACGTTCATATGTCGTTAACGGCAAAACCGATCAATAAACGGACGGCAAAACAGCTCTAATTACGTTAATTTCTGAGTTAAGAGTGAACAGATTTTTGGATAACTTCCTCCATTGTTTAGTAAGGTTCGTCAACTGATTGAAAACATTTGTTCACTGATACCTTCAAATAATCAACAATTAAATCCCTGTAAATGTTATTAATATCCCACTGATAAGACCACGCTTTATCGTCATGAGTATATAAGGAGATCAAGCTGCATAGAATAGTAACGTGAAAACACCGTTCAATTGTTTCAGATTTTGAATTGAATGTTGACTGTTAATAAAGCCTGGGAAAAGTTCCTTTGAGAGATGCGGTTAGAGGGCGTGTCGCTGTCAAAATATTGGCATGGCTTCCACATTACGTGAGAGTAGTGATCTCACTATCATGAAGGCATGACGTAATTTCGGTCACGTGAGGTAGTTAGCCAATCGTGGTTAGTATGAGAAATCTGGTTATCTCCGAGCTATTACGGCACAGCGATTGGGTAACCAGATAAAGCGCCCCCTTACGGCCAAGAGGCGCGAACTTGGCGATGTGAATCAGCGGGGGAACAAGGAGAGAAGGGACGCCAGTGATACAAGCTGAAGAGTATGAGCGTAGGCAATTGCCTGAGAAAAAATAGCGGATAACATGGAAAGCGAGTGCAGTCAGAGCTCCGATTCAGATGTCGATTCGAGCGATATCAGCTCCTTAGATGGAAATATTTTTCGCCAAGAAGATGAAATAGACATAGAGGAGGATGATGTCGGGCAAAATAACAGTTGTTGGAAGACCAACGACGGAATTCAGATTGGTATGCAACTTGACTGGAAACTTTATTATCGTCATCTATAAGACCAAATGTCCATATATTTCAAACTGTATTGAATGTAGAACGATTCTGTGATGTAAAGAACGAGCACGTTTGTGTTGTTGTTGTTACTGGCCGAGACGGCCTTTTGGAAGGGATAAACTCCGGGATTCGACAGAATGGACAGTAAACTGTTGATAACTCTACTGATATACGTCCGATTTGAATTCTGTTTGTTTTTCCATAATCCCCATGAAATACCAATTTCAGAAATATATAGTTTGATAAAAAACTTTGGACATTCATGGCGAAAAGTAAGCCGTGGTGAGTGGGTGTCGAAACGACGTGATGGATCGGCATTCACATTTGCTCAATTTTCGACAAATTACGTCAATTAAATTGAAATCAAATGATATTCCACAATCTCAAATGTCAAAGGATTATGAAAGTATTATTATCACTTCTGTATCTACAGCCATCCACTCCAATTGGGGTTCAGAACCAATAGGTGTTCAGAAAAAAAACAATAAAAGGTGACCGGTTTGCCCGATCACTGTACGTACGACTTTGTGGTTGTCTGATCTACATGAACTCTCACACTTGTAGGTAGACTGGACCCAGCCCCTGTTTCGTAATGTATTTTAAAGGGGAACAAAAGAAAGTAACTCTGCCTATTAAGAAATACTTGAAAGAATTTTTTTTTTTTTTCATTTTTTCATTTTTTCATTTTTTTTTTATTTACTTATCAAACGTATATATATTTATGAAAGATCATTTTATTATTATTAAATAGTACATATGAAATAGAGACTCATCCAGTCTAACTTGTAGGTGCTCAAGCAACAAATGCCACATCATGGATAGCATTCTGGGCGTTCATCGGGGACGCGAGAGCGAGCAGGGCATGTACAGCCGTCTCCCTGCCCGAGGCCTCGCTTGCAGGCAGGGTTCGTTCAGCCGATGTCCGTGGTAGATTCTCCTTGTCCGATTTCTTTGCCGTCACATTCTGATTGTTCTTAGGTTTGATAGTTGGAATAGCTGTTCTCTTTAGTTTTGGTTTGTACCCGAATTCAACTGCTACGCTGTAGAGGTCCTCGAATGATGTCCTTCTGTCAAAATGTGCCGAGCAAATTATACGAGTACTGGCTCGGGCCCTCTTTCCACACCCTCGTGTTGCGTACAAATTTCGTCCAATTTGCAGCGATTTTCTAGTCTTTAGGCCACAAATGAATACTAGCACCGTCATCTGTAGTAAAACTGCAACCTCCCACTACACAACGTTGCGGCATATTTAACAAATGATGCCCCGATACTCCGAAAATCTCCAGAAATTAGCAGCTACTTATGACTGTGGTATACGGCTTTAACATAGAGAATACAAGACGGCTGTCCCTCCGTGACGTCACAGCTGGAATTGATAGGAGAGCGATTTTCACCTTTCAAACGGCAATATCTCGCCAACCAGAGGGCACAAAATTATGAAAAAATATCATTATTTTCAGAATCGAAAGGACTATTTTTATATATTTTTGATCTCAGATCGTTTGGGTTGACCTTTAAGTTATTTGGCTTTAACCTCAGATTATATATGCTCAATTTGACAGTAACCATGCAGCGTGCGAGAAGAGCCACACAGGCGTGTAGCATTTACTCCTGCCATAAATCACCCTGAATGCTTCATTTGTGATAGAAAAGTCATGGTACTAAGAAAAAATGCTTTGGATAACAGGTGTAATTCGTCGATAATATCTTGTTTTGTATGTATTTCATTAAAGGGTAAGGCCATTTTATACAACGATAATCTTATTTCCCCCTAATATAGCCATTGTAGATATAAGATCACCATCACAGATAAAAGTGTGAAGTCACCGTAGAGGCGGCCTGGCTGCTGGCCTCTCTTGCTATGGAATGTCGTTGAAGCGAGGCTAAGGAAAGCGGCTCGACGTCCTTCCTTCTCCCGGCGTTGGAGCGAGGCTATGGATATACAGTTTGTAGCGGCTCTCTTTTCTGTAAGGTAGGTATATCGTCCCCAGAAAACATCGTGGCTTCCCACCGTGGATATGACCGTCTTCCCCTTACAGGTACGCATGGTCCCAGAGATTGCTCCGTCTTCCAACCGTGGATAGGTCTGCTTCTCCTTGTGAGAAATCCCCTCTACAGGGAAATTCGTCTTTCCATCGTGGATATGTCCGTTCTTCCACAGTTGTAACCTGTCTTGCGAGAATGCTTCCGTATCGTCTTCCCTCCAAGGTAAGTATATCTCCCCCAGAAAGTCCACTGAATGTGTCGTGGCTTCTCACCGTGGATATGACCGTCTTCCCCTCGCAGGTTCGCATTTTCCTAGAGATAGACTCGTCTTCCCGCCGTGGATACGTCTGTTTACCTGGTAGGTACGTATTCCCTTTTACAGGTCGGTTCGTCTTCCCACCGTTGATACGTCTACTTCTTCTTGTAAGAATTCCACTCTACAGTTAGGTTCGTCTCCCCACTGTGGATACGTCTGTCTTCACCTGGTTTGTACGTTTCGGCGATGCCCTATCTCACCCTAGGTTCGTCTAATAACCGTGATCTTGGCTGACTTCTATCCAGGCGTAGTCTGGCTTGCGAGGATCCTCTCCTCAGGATGTATCCGGCTAGATGATGTGGTCTAATATTACGTCTCTGGCAGCGAATCTGTCTGTAACAGTTTTGAGATGCTGCTTCGGTGGCGCGCTCATAGGCACCGTAAACGGCCCGGACTGAGATACTCACGACGACCGATAAAACAGACTTCTATGGTTGGCCATCCCTGCCAGAATTCGTCATTTAGAGGCTGCCTCTAAATAATATATACCATGGTATAAAATGCCAAGCCTGCCATAATTCGTATTTAGAGGCTGCCTCTAATTATTTTGTACCATGGTATAAAATGCCGAGCCTGCCATAATTCCTATTTAGAGGATGCCTCTAAATCGCCAAGCCTGCCACAATTCGTATTTAGAGGCTGCCTGTAAATAATATATACCATGGTATAAAATGCCGAGCCTGCCATAATTCGTATTTAGAGGCTGCCTCTAATTATTTTGTACCATGGTATAAAATCGCCAAGCCTGCCATAATTCCTATTTAGAGGATGCCTCTAATTCATTTTAGCCGTAAGTCATAAACAACTCGATGTCATATCAAGAATATTAAATTTGACCAATGAGTAAACTTGTAACAAGCGTAGAGATATGGCACCAAATTTGTGAAAGCGCATATCATTGGTGGAAGTAATAAGAAGGCGAAAATTTACGACTTACGGCTAAAATGAATTAGAGGCATCCTCTAAATAGGAATTATGGCAGGCTTGGCGATTTTATACCATGGTACAAAATAATTAGAGGCAGCCTCTAAATACGAATTATGGCAGGCTCGGCATTTTATACCATGGTACAAAATAATTAGAGGCAGCCTCTAAATACGAATTGTGGCAGGCTTGGCGATTTAGAGGCATCCTCTAAATAGGAATTATGACAGGCTTGGCATTTTATACCATGGTACAAAATAATTAGAGGCAGCCTCTAAATACGAATTATGGCAGGCTTGGCATTTTATACCATGGAATATATTATTTAGAGGCAGCCTCTAAATGACGAATTCTGGCAGGGATGGCCAACCATAGACTTCCTTCGATAGACTTCCTTCAACGTCTCAGATCACATCAAATTGCCCTGCTTACCCTCACAGGTTGGTACCAGTTTTCTGCCACCCGTTTCACGGTGAGAACGCTCTCAGACAGCGTTATGCCTCTCCACCGTGAACACTTCAGGGCCCCCAACACATAAGCTGGCTTGTGAGAGTGACTTCTTCCTTCGAGCTCCAATCAGGTAGGCACAGTTGGATCCTAGGTATCGCCAGTGCGGTATAGTGCTTCCATGTATCAGCAGCCCAATTTCATAACCCTTGGAATATTACCGGTCGCCCGAACGCAGCCCAGCATTCGCCGACAACACTGCCGACAACACAACACTGATACTACAGTCACTGGACTTCCTATGTTCCCTCTTCTTCGTACAGGCACCGTCCACCGATTACACGTCTGTGCATGCAATACACTGTTCAGTCTATATGCCCAATAGAAGAGTATAGCTACCTGGTTGCAGTTCAGATCAAGAGTGATTTCCATGTCTGATCTCCGTCTTTTATACACATCAGACCTCGTACATGTAACGTCTTGTTGCCCGGATGAAATATCACACTTTCCCGCAGCGCCACCTGCACTATCCAGTCAAAGACAACTCACACCATTGTACAGCTCAACCACCTGGCTGGGGGTCTAATGGTAATGGAGCCTGCGAAATGGAACATGCGCTGTGGGGAGGTTGTGTACAGTTTAGGAACGATAACTCCAACCGTTATAACCAAGCAGACTTTGGGGGAATTCCCGACTTCTAGTTTCACTTTCGTTGCTGCTGATTATATCGCCGTATACAGTTTGCACAGTTTCTTTGTCAATCGGGAACATTATGCCGTACTTTCTGTTGATATCACAGACCAAGAATGGACGGTAAGTTCATTCAGTCATATATCCGTCGTATACCCGTATTTATGTTGAGCGTTGTGGCATCATATGGACCCCGATTTTCGTCACATTTCCGGGTTGGCGTGTACTCTTCGTTCCAGACTTGCGCTTCGGTTCGGGCTTGTGTTTAGTCCTGATTTAACGTTTAGGGGATACCAAAATTCGTTACAACTTCATCAATGATGTCGTAAATAGAGATGTTCTTTGCCGTGGCTTACGTCGAAACGAAAACGTTTATGTGGGTGTCGTTTTCAGTGGAATATAAAACAGATTATTACACGTAATTGTCAATAATTATTGTCAGCTCAGAAAAATGCAAACAGACAGAAACAACACAGGTATATATAAGATTATGATAATTTGCCAACTTGGTCAAAGAGACCGCTCATTCCAACAGGCATCAGTATTTTCCATGAATGCGTACCATAATCATCTCCATATCTTGGAAATGGGAGGGGGGGACGGGGGGGTAGAGGAATGAATAACAACGTTGGATACATTAAAGCGAAGAATTGCACTGGAACTTTCTAATTGCACTTTTTAATTATATCGCCCGACCTGCATATCTTTTATAGTGGTTATTCCCTTTTAATTGGAGAAGGAGACATAGAAATAGCATAAACTGATGATAGTGTACAGAGTATCAACGGTGAAGCAAAATGAGAGGCAAACGTGGTTGGGGGAGAAGAATCTAATCTAATGATAACACTTATTCCATGCGAACTTTTCAAAGAAGTTGTGAACAGACCCTATGACCATCTGTTCATGGGTATGAAACCCCATACAGTCGAAAAGAACAGACTATCCACCAAAGTAATACCAGGGAATGAAGAATGGCCTGTGAATAGTATGAAACAATAACTCGCCCGATCCGATAAATCCACGACATACAAACCAGCAGATGTCAGTTCACTTCTCTCCTGTACCTCACGCGACATCTGCTCTGACTCCTACCCTCTCTCGTATCAGAAACCAAAGGAGGCTGAGCTGGACGTACAAGCGGGAGAGGGATTATTTACGAGGACTCCTGACTCTTGTTTGAAATCGATATCACCAACGGCAACTCTTAACGAGGAAAAGGTAAACTAGTTGACCAGAGTCAGAGTGATAGGTCGGCGTAACGAAAATACACTTCAGATGATGGAATTAGTTCAATCCACTAACACGCGTAAACGCATCGATTATAATGCCTGGAAAGAACTGTTCGCCAATCCTATATTGATGGAGTACACTGTTATAAATTACCGTTATTTCACAGTAAATGTATGTTGGAGTTTACAGTACATTTAATCGTAAACACATTAACCTGTAAATTGTACTGTGATATTTCAGTTGACATCAACTGGAATGGGTAAACTGCGCACAAACGTGACATAAAATTCCTGTTTTCTTTGAAAGGAGGTTGAAAACTTTGCACACGAAACGCTCAGTTGCAAGAAACATCCGACACCTGCGTTGTACGGTACAACATTCAGAGCATTATCAGAACACGCTCTGGGAGGGACGCGACAGATAACTTTAATTTTCGTCCTATAATACGGTTTGGTTTTGGTTTTATCATGCGTAGAGTACTGCCCCACTTATGAATCGTAAGTTATGAATCGTAGATTATTTACGAAACTTTTGGTGACCGTATTTGTAAATTCGGCCCTTCCAGCGACCTGCTTTTCCGCGGGACCGATAATTGTAGACAACGGTTCCACGTAATTATACAGTTTAATGGTGTTTATAAAACGGTAATTGTAAATGACAGCGCAACCTAATTTACAGTTGAATGCATGTTAACAAAGGGTAATTATAAAATACGGTGCAAGATTTTAGTTTAAAGCCTGTTAAATAACGGTAATTGTGAAATACGGTGCAACGTAATTTTACAGTTGAATGTACTGGCACCTTTTCTGCCAGTACATTTAACTGGGAATTTACGGTATGATTTATAACAGTGTATAGTAAAGATGGTCTCGCACAGAGGAAATTCCAGTATTTGAGTCAGGTCTATGATGAAGATGAATCGTGTGAAGTGGCTGAAGAAGATATCAAGATGACGGCAACGAGACCGCGTCAAATGTACCACGTGATTAAATGACGATGCTAAACGATTATATTCACCAGGATA
Source organism: Hanleya hanleyi (assembly GCA_036873755.1). NCBI lineage: Eukaryota > Metazoa > Mollusca > Polyplacophora > Lepidopleurida > Hanleyidae > Hanleya > Hanleya hanleyi. The sequence continues at coordinate 82,847 of JAVTVY010027441.1, read as the reverse complement.
CCCTAAAAACAACGAGGCGTCTCCAAAATCTATGTGATATCGACTATGAAGAAGCCCCCAGGCAGGTTATTAAGATGCGGAAATGTATAGTTGATGGGATGAAAAACAATAGAGATGATTGATTACATACTTAACTGAGGAAAACTGTTTATTATGCGTACTAAATATGTTCATCTGTACTCCATTGGTTCTAACACACATTTGAAATGTGTGGTAGTATACTTCATGTCTTTAATTCATAGCTGTTTCGTAATACCGGTATTATCACTCAGGCGGCGATTTGCACTGGCGGAAATATGCACTGCAGATAGAGTAGACGAAGGGTTTACATTAGGTTCCATGTTTCTGTCCTTACACAAGGTTAGACGAGTTGATGCTACTGTACATACTGAAATATAAAATTCATAGTTTGATTCACATGTTGTGTCGGAGGTGGGTCACTACCCCGGGACTTTCACTTTTCAGTCAAACAGGAGGACGAGCGAATACACGGACTAATTTATTACATTTAACTGATTAGCCCCTCTGTTTCCTGATTCTTACCTGTGTGGAAGAGATGTATTGGACCCTACTCTACTGATTACAATTCAATGATATTCATTTTCTATCGGATTTTGATATCTACTTTATAATACGCTTGAATTATAAGACTTCGCTGGCCTAATACTTTCACGGCTCGAGATTGGTGAGGGTGAATATACAAGTTCACACTCAGTTTAGAGAGGCGTCAATCAAGTCACAGTGGGAGGAAGAATCAGCCCAACAAACGACTAACACTCAACTACATAGGCCTGTTTCGTACTGAGAGAGTGGCATTCAGTCCGACCAAGACCACGGAGATACTTGCACGTCAGGTCCAACAGAGCTTAGTGAAAAGAAGTCTGTGCGACCGTAATTTATTATGAACACCAGATTCTCAAAATGACCGTTTTTTTTTAGGAAAATGCACATTAGATATGATTAGCGGTCTCTGGAAATTAAATCGAGTCCAGTAGCTATTACTGAAAATAAGACTGTTTTGTTTTTAAAGAACGAACGCATATGAAGCATTTTGGGCGATCTCTGAAAAGACTCTTAAATCGGGTCCAGGAGCTCTGACTGAAAATAATATACGCGGTAATACGAGATGAGAATATAAGGTGAGAAAAACTGCAATAAAAGATATATAAAAAAGATGTGCATTTATGACTGAGTTTGACCTCAGATCAGAGATATATCTTGAAAATAGTGCAACAAAATTTCCTAAAGGTTATAGAAACAACTGCTTCACTGTACTTTAATTACAGTATATAGTGTGTTTGGGTTTGACTCTATATAATGTTAGGCAGATTGCCGGGTCGGAACACGCCAATGATGTCGTTATGTTTATGGGCATTGCTTTCTAACACTGCACTTATTTTGCAGAAGCACGATAGTCGACAACTGAGGAGCGTACTGGGTTGAGAGTGTTACTGTAGAATTATCATATGATATCATTGTTTTCCCATCAACTGTACTGCGCGAATAGAATTATATATCCTAGGGCCTGGGGTATATAGCCAGGGAGCAATACCTGGAGGAACAGCCTGGGGGTCGTTGTAGGTACTTCATACTTATTAAGTAAGGGAGCCATGGGGCCCCGAACCCCTATTTTACTATCCACTGGCCATGGTTAGTAAAAACATATTTTTATAAGATTTCAGCCCCCTAGTCCCAGGGATAACAAATATATTCAGGCAGGTCGAAATCACCCATGGTATACCCAATATAACCCAGGCCTGGTTGAGGTAACGCATAACCAGTTCAGAAATAAAAATAAACCAACACATATGTAGTATGAGTATAGTATTATAATGTTTATTTACATATGAACGATGTACTGACTATTCGGAATATAAATAAAATACATTTTATACATAGTATATTGGAAGTATTCCCACAATATCAGGGAACAAATCTTCAGGAATAATTAATTAAAAATATATACGATATGGTGTAAAATAATAGATATAGACAAACATACTTTTATGAGTAATCAATTTCTTTAGAGTACAGGTGTAATACTGTAAGAAATTTTGGCAACTGATTATTTAGAATCAACACATATATTTTGTACACCCGTGTCCTCAGCACTGAATTATCGTAATGGACTATGGAATATGCGCCAATATTCCGAATACTGAGTCTCACCCAACGTATTTCCTTCTTCATTGGAGTACATTTTCTTCCATAGTATCGTATCCATATTTGGGATCTCTGTACTCATGATGTTAACATCCGGGGTACTGGGTTGCTGCTGGAAACAGCCCTACCACTCGCTCATTCAAAGGAAAAGGTGCATGTACCTTAAGTTCAAACTTCCGGTACCAGTCAGCTTACTCCATTATCAGCACAGAATTCGGAGAGAATAGCGATATTTTTATTTTATACTTCTTCATTGCATTATCAATTTGAATGTGAGGAAAATCTAATGACCCTAACTAATTGTAACTGAGAAACATTGAGACTTGTTGTTGGAGATATGTTCTTCTTGACGTTGAAGAAGGTCGCTATTCTCGAAGGCCAATCAAGCTATCATTTATAGACAACAGTGCAGGTAAGCTATGTGTGAACCCACCAGACAAACGCTGAGAAGTGAATTCCTATACTATGGCAAGCGGACAAATGGTAATGGAACCAAACGCTTTCCTTGCCCCGTCGATTTAAGACAATGGGCATATGCAATTTCTCTCTGCCAAAATTGTCGAAAGCGACGTTAAATCCTATTCACCAACTCTCTCACTCTCTGCCAAAATTTTGAGGAAACTCAATGCTCATCTTAGTCTGGGCCATAGAGGTGCAATCCATGTAAATTGCCAATTGGAGACAACCAATCAATCAACGTAATCTTTGGACTCGAGGGTCAAATTGGTGTTCGCGTTGCAGATAGATTGATCCAATGGCTGTTACCGTCCAACATACTTCATCAGTTGGTGAATAGGGAAGCATGCTGCCGAAGAAATATTCGTCATACGAAACGAAATATTCCTTGCAACCAAGAAAAGTTTCTTCACAGACCTTCCACACTTTGTCCTCTGTTACAGGCCAAATATTTCACGATTTTTTCTCCGTTGACACCGAAGGCATGAGACGCGTAGAAAAGGAACAGAATGTTCAGCTATGTGCCTGGAAGTCATTTCCATTGTCTTACTGTAATGAAATGGCAATATTTCAATGCCGGATGTTCTAATTACTCGATACAAGATACAAGATACAAGATACAAATATTTATTTAAAGTCGAACTTGTACAACTTAAAAAACATTAGCACTGATGGCTATTTGTCGACTGGAGGACAATAAAACACCTAAAATAACAATATAAAATATATACGTAAAACATTATGGCTATAATAGTCCCGTAACTCTATCACATAAATTGTAGACGTGATATTTATTTTGAGCAGAGATAGCATTTGCATTTCATACCTTGAAAATCTTTAATTCTACTTTTGAACGTGTTTAATGTTGACGACTGTCTAATTTCGATAGGTAGACTGTTCCATAATTTGGCACCGTAATATCTTAGTGAATTTAAACCAAATTTTGTCGTTCGTACCCTGGGAATGCTTAGTTTTCTGTCATCTGAGCGGTATGGGTTTATTTGCGTACGGAGTTGATTGTTGAACTTGCCTTCGCTTCTGTGACCTGAAATATCAATCAAATATACGAGTTAATTCATTTCGGATGAAATGGAAATACTGCTACATGGATATATGTGTTCATTTATCTGAAAATTGTAGTTTAAAAATGTGCCGCTTCTCATACGGATTACGGATTTAAAAAAAAATTATTTGATTTTACATTTCGTAGATCAGTTGATACCTTTACAAGCGCTATATTTTGATATAAATACCATCTGTTCATCTCATCGCATGGAGTTCAATAGAAACAACAGTGGATCACAGGATATATTCCAGTTTTACAGCATTCGATTGGTCAATTCAAATTTTCAAAACAAAATCCAGGATTTTCATTGGCTTGTGGAGAACATTGGAAGAAAATCCAACCAATCAAAGTGTAAAGATTCATTTTCTCACTCCTCTTGAAGGGATCCTAATTTACCAGATTTCTCTACTGGCTAATTTAATATCCAAAAGGAAAATATTACTGAATGGATCCATAATAAATTCAGCTTGATGACTCGTACATATTAAATTCACGAATTTTCAGACTGCATCAACTGATTTAGCCCATATTTTATGTACAATCAGCTTATGGGGTTATAAAACTGAATATGGATATTTGTATCTCACCTTGATGAGAGAGCGAGGTGTTAGAGGCTTAGTGTTCTTCTGGGATGAGGCTACCCCGGCCAACGGCCAGGTTTTGCCAGTTTGAGATGAGGCAATATTATGTCGGGGTGAGGCCCTGGGTCGAGGTGAGGGTCCACCCGGTTGGGGTGAGGGTCGACCAGATCGGGGCGAGGATCCATCGGGTCGAGGTGAGGCCCCGGGTCGCTGCGACGAATTCTTGTACGCCGGAGCCTTGTTGACACTAAGCCCCGACACGCTTGCAGTAGGAGTACTGGCAGAAAACTTGGGTTCAGGAATCGAGGAAACATTCCCTCTTCTTGTTGTCGAATTGGCAGATCGTGGAAATTCTGTTACGAAAGAATATGACCATAAAATCAAGAAAACTTCACAGCAGCAAAATTGCTCACTCAAAACACAATGCGAAACAGTACGTCTCGCAATGGATTACGGTATATCATTACGTTGAGACTTTCTCTCTGATCGCGATGGCACCTCGATGTGTAATACGACATATGTAATCTGTGTTTCATAATATGGAGCATTTGCATGCGTTAAGGCATAATTATGACATATGGGGTAGAGCCAGCTTCGTGACGTCATTCATCAATTTGCATACCACCCCATACACTGTCGGAAGTATTGGGTCAAATTTGCCAGGTATTTTGGGGGTATAGACGTGACGGACCCAAAAGTTTGGGTCGAATTCTATTTTGACCCAAACATTTTTGGTCCTATTGACCCAACATTTTGGGTACGCCACGTCTATACCCAAAAATTCTGACAGTGTAATGTCATGATAACTACTAACCGACCGTTCTGTGTATCGGGCTTATATGATTTGGAAGAAATGGCTGAAAACGACTCACATCATAGTTACCTATGAGAGCTGGTTAACCTCCACTGGTAGACATACCTCTTTTATTGAAAATTTGTATACATGGTATAACGGGTATGTAAAATGTCAAATATTTTTGAACCCTCTGTTGAAGTTTGCTAGGGATGAATGTTTTGACATCTGGATTTAAAAATGAAGAATTTCACATATATCATGAGAAACCATATAAAAGCGTTACCAAATAAAGGTTAATCAAAAAGAAGAAGAACTTCAGAAATTTGCACACGAAATAGCGTCAAAGTAAAACCTTACCTATTAATTCGGCCATTCTGCAGTATTTATTGCACTGGTGTGTCTTTTTGAAATTCTCCACACATTGTCTATTGGCCTCGTCCGGACGAACATGACTACAAGTATAACATTGAAAGGCATCAATCGTGAGAGGAATCATTTCTCAAATGTATAACCGTCGTCTGATCACGTCTGACTAACTCAATAACCATTTTAACCCTATTAACGCGTGGAATTCTTAGAGCGAATGGTCAAGGATTGTCAAGCTGCGATAAACCCGTCTTGAAGTTTTCCTGTTATCCCAACACCTCATAGCTCACAAACAGAAAGACGCCGCGATGTCGTCTGAGACAAAACCAAGGTTTTGCAGTTTGACACTATAACAATTCAACCGTGATTTGGTTTGACATTAACGGTTCGACTGAGTTGATTATACCGTTGGCACTAAATGATATAACCGTGATACGATGTATTCCTCTTTGTTGACATGTACCCGAACCCCACCGTTGTCTAAAACACCCACTTTTATTGTTAGCAGTATTTCAGAACATAATATCCGATCTCAGTATTTCACCATCTTTCAAAATGAAACCTCCTGAATTAAATGCTAAATGGTATCTATTTATGTAACACATTTTGTCTACGTTGTTGACCATGATTGGGGATTGTGTAACTGATCCTGTCAAATTACCAGACTCACTTATTCATTCGTAACATGAGAAGAAGTTGCATCATACTATGGAATATAACATACCTTCTTTTTTCACAGGATAGTGTAAGATGTGTTATATAATTGTCAACTCCTGAAAAGACAAGAAGTATGAAGAGTATTAAAGAAATTTAACTGGATTGAATTGGGCCTTTCCCGATTTAATTCTCAGTCAAAGGTTTACTCCGGCGCACCGACCGGTGCATTGACGTGTGACTCCCGGTGCAAATTTGTGGTTCGTACTTTTCCTCTCATTCATATGCTTACGGCGTAAAGAATATTTGCAATCAGTGATAAAAGCACTATTTTCGGCTTGATGTTGCCAAAATTATCATCAATGTAAACATAATCCTCCTTTCTTGGAATAGTAGGATAAAATTTGACGCACACTTACCATATGTTTATACCAGTTTTCAATAGTCATAACTTATTCCTCGTGCTGTAGGCATAGGCAGGGGAAGATAAGAACGAACCACAAATTTACATCGAGGGCCACGCGTCAGTGCATCCGTCGATTCGTCAAAACTTTGTCTAAGAATTAGAATTATTATCAAACGAAACAAGTTCTTCTAGTTCAGTACAGTATCCAGATTCTTTACCCTGTCAGGCCTGGGAGGAAGCAATTAAGGCAATATTTCTACACTGTCTCCGCAACGGCAACAAATAAAGAGCTGACACTCCGTGACTTTTATAGCCTATCATATTGGGATCATTTTGTGCCTATTTGCATACCCCATCAGAGCAAAGGCTCATGAGTACATTCAAAATGGCGGCGATGTGGAGGTAGGAGAAAAAAATCATATTTTCGTATTTTTTCGTTTTTGTTTTTCGTACGTTTTGATTTTCTGTGGATAAAAGTGTGCATAAAGTACTTATTTCACCTGAGATAATGACTTCCTAATTTAATGTAGCTTTCTCATAGGAAATAGCAAAAATAAAAATTCGAAAAATCTGATAAAAAAAATGCATTTTTAGAATATGATGTCACTGTGACGTCATCAAAGCGAACATTTTGGACTTTATTGATATTTTCGTGTAGCACATGATCGCAAGATAAATTGTGCAAAGTTTCAAATCCTTAGCTCAAGAAGTAAGAAAAATATATGGATGTCCCCTCTCCAGGAATGACAGGGTTAAATGTCACTCAAAGACAAATTGAATAAGAATCATTTCGGGGCAACGTCTGAAATCGAAGTAATTTCTTTTCGCACGATTGTACAATTCATGCCAAGAAAATTCGGATCAGCGGGCGTGGCTTTCTGAACTCACATCAACGATTTCTTCGCAACATTTTGCAGTAAAGATATCTCCCTTGGCGAAGTCAAGATTTACCAGATTTGAAATTGATTGCAATCTAATGTTATGCGTTAAACTAGACTTAAACCTCTTAAAAATGGTGTTGGAAAATGAAAGTTTCGAGTTCCAGACATAACGTAAGAGTTATATACGTTGAAATCCACCTGTAAAGTAAGCCAGTCATCAATGCATACTTGCGCAATGAATCGTAGGTTTGCGGACATAAATCTCTTTTCTCTTACAACAGTTTCAAAAGTTTGATTTGTAAAGCATACCTCGTATATCGCAGATGATAGCTTCTTCGTTGAACTTTGAGTAGGACCAATGCACGAGCGCGAACACTTTTAGGATGAACTCTCGGTTCTTTGTACCGGCGCTATTTTCTGTAACATCCGGGTAACCGTCTGGTCCCACAATCTGAAATCTTTCCGTGTCTTTCACCTCCAATTCCAAGGCTAAGAATTTCATCTGAGGATCGGGGAGATGTGCCAGAAAGCTTGGTTGCATCCTTATTAAATGAAACGAAATGTAACAATATTAAATAAATAAATCGAACGAAAGCAAAAGGCTAACTATTCTGAAAAGCAGTGCATTTCTCAATTGTATACACTTTATTTTCGATAAGAAGTAATCATTCTGGCACTATGGAAATGAGATGCAAATTAATGCAGGACGTCTTCACCACTACTATATGACTGAAATATTCAAGTCAATCTACGTCAACATTTTCTAACAATGATCTTGATACATTCTCAAATTGCCATAGTTTGCACAGGTATTCCCTTGCCACCAGTGTATTAACGTGTGATTGTTTACCCCTGAACACACGGTGCGCAGCCTCAGATATTTAGCCAATTAACATGCATGTTACGGAGCTAAAGTGCAACCAATCAGAATAGTCGAATTATTCATTTAATCAATCGATGTAGACTATATGTGTGTCAAGTTATCATACGGCTATATATATATACAGAGGTTTTACACTCAGGAGCTAATCATAAATCATCCAGATGTATTGTGTCAGCAACATATCCTCTAATAGAGTGAAACTGTTACACTGATTCATAGAACGTTGACATCTGCAATGCAAATGAATCTTAACGAAGTCGTACTGATGCCAAAACCGAGGAATTTTAATGAATGAATAAAGAGGTTTATCAGACTTACCTTATGTGAGGTCGGGACTTGCGCAACTTGTCGGAGCAGTCAAAAAACGTCCGACACAAATCTGCAGCTACGGCCTGCCGTTTTAGGAACTGTGAACAGATATACAATGTTAGTTAATAATAATAATAATAATAATAATAATAATACTTTATTTCATGAGGGAGATCAATTAGTACAGTACGAAGTTACGTAGTTAGAAATATATGAAATAGTTTGGCTCTCGTGTTGACCCCACCATGCAACCTTTCTAATAAATCGAAAAATCTAACCAAAAAATCGACCAAAATTGTCTTTTTTGAACATGACGTCACTGTGACGTCATCAAAGAGGTCATCTTGGATTGTCTCACATTTGCTGGTAGAGCTTAACCAAGCGGTATAGTGTGGTAAGATTCAACCCCTAGCTCAAGGGGCAAGAACGGCCTGGACAGATCCGAAAAATCACAGACCAGGTAGGGTTAATACGCGAGTAATCTTGGAAGAATGTCCCAGTGCTCGATTGCTACCAAATTCATCTCTAAGAAGTATTAATATGTTCAAGCGACAATCGACAGCTTCGATATTCTATTCCATATTTAGCTGACAGAAAATTACTTAAAGCTTTTGGAATACTGGTATTCCCCAACTATAGAACCAGCTGAATATTCCATAATATAGGGAGGAATATTCGATGGAATGTCTTGCTATTGAAAATTTCATAATGAATTTAAAGAATATCCCGCTTATACCATAGTTACCGGATGCGGATTATTCCAAAAAAGGTTTAATAAATTTGCTGGTGCATTTGCTGCATTTGCTATCATTTCATGCTCATAATATATAATGATTAAAGACTAATTATTTGAATTTGATGTTACGGTATATTTTGGGCCAATTTCAAAATCGTGTTCAGCAGAATCTTGGAATAATCAACACAAAGCAATCTGGATACTCACTCTTTCCGAGTTGGCGCTGTAGAACTGATTAAGGTCTAGGTCGGATATACCATCAAATCTGATACCATGATCGGGCAGACAGCGACCGATGTAGTCTTTTGTCGTCTGCAATTTCTTGGAATCTGTGTTGACACACTTGCACTTGATTAGCGAATCACAGAGATCCCGAGGGTCCCGGATGGCGCGGTCGGAGTGAAGGTCTAGCAATGCCGTGAATGGCTCGTTGAAATATATCTTCCCCGTGATGATGTCCGCATTGCACGTGTATATGTTAGCCATTATTTCCATATCTGGTATTTAATGTGAGAGAAAAGAAAACTTAAAAGGTGGGGAAAAAGTGAATTGTGTTCTGGGTAAACTTCTTGGAAAGTTACATAAATCAAGAATTAAATACTTGGAATGGCGTAATGCCGTACAGTAAGGTGAATGCCAAGCGAGGGTACAGAGTTATGTAGGGACCCCACCCCATCCAATAAGACTGATAATATTACGGCTATCGGTACTTACTAGTATTCGGCAGCAATGGAAGGATAGCAGACTCCGCTACGGACGAACTTCTCATGGAGCTGAGGGCTGACCCGGACAATGCGTAACGGTCCATCTGTTTTATTAGAGTTAAGGGGTCGATAGAACCCCGTCGTGTCCAATACTGCCTCGGATGTTCTCGTGCCATGCTCACATGGATGGATGGATGTACTTGGGCACTCCATCGCTCCGCGATGGGCACAGCTAATATATCAGTTGCCCCCAGATCATATTTCAGTAAAATTTGATGATAAGAATACGTCTTACAACAACCACAGGCGTCTTTGATTTCGTCGCAGCCCATCCTGCATTCCCCCAACGTGCAGAAACAACACCATACGTCCTCAGGGTCGCTACTACACGCCAAGCTGGGCTACGAAGAGAAATATGTCGTATAGATTCCTGAGTAGGCTGTATTATTTATACTGACGCCCAAGCATCATTCGAAGAGAAGCTGCGATTGACTAAAGCCGAAACGATACACGCTATCTTTCGGCCGTTCTCATTGGTCGATGATTGGCGTGCGTGTTCACAGATCCTCAGGGCGCAATAACATAATGTGATACATGTGTCGGATCCACAGCTAATTTCCGAGTCAATAATAGATATATGAACATTCTAATTACTTTATATTCAATTACTTTATGTAACAACTTCATTTAATCGTTTAATTCAATACTGCTGTTTTAATAGTTATCATATATTCATTGTTAAATCCGTATGACTGTGAAGTAGGCCTATGTAATTGGACCCCAATGGAGAGAAGCCATTTACGCTGAGTTGGGCTTCCCTTTCTATATATATTGAACACAATATATTGAATAAAATAATCAACCTTATAACGAGAAATACGGTCACAGAATCACTAGCCATCAAATAAGTAGAATTCTCTGTAGGAGTTTTACATCATACCAGGCAAACACATCTCACGAACAGCATGATCTTATTGACAACTGATGAATAAATATGTCAGGGGCAAGCCTCCATGACACGAGTTAAAATAATTAGAGAATAAAGAATACGACGAGTGGAAGTCAAATTTTAAATCCATACGACGGACAGACGAACCATCGGCAAATGATGAACCTTATTGTCACGTGACTTACCCTGTCTGTCACGATCAGATATGTCTGCATAGCTGTTTGGATCAAGGTTAACAGGAGTAGAATGACTGCCACGATGGTTTCCATGGGAAGACGCCCTGTCTTTGCCTCTAGTTTCCAAACAGCAAAGATGTAAACTCGGGCAACTTTAGAGGCAACTGAATTCAAGGAGAACAATACATAAATTTAAACAGTTGCCAAAACAAGAAAGACAAAAGAGGTATTCACCGGTGGATCGCTTTAATAACACGAAACGTTCTTCAAAAAATCCTAAACATAATACATATAATGATATTAATCAGATTAGAGATAACTATACCTCTCTAAAATGGAGGTAAAAATGGTCGTCTTTGAATAATAACTATTGATTCATTCATCATTACACTCCAAAATCTTCAGGTGACTTAGCTTATATATTTTTATATGTGGTTACAGTGATTTTCCAGTGAAAGTGTGCATACACTAATTGTTAATAGAGAACAAAACATGTCGTCTATTATTATGGAAATTAGATAGATGACAATTTGTTTTCTTAATACCATCCGATGTGGACAAATATGCCCATGGTCGTCAAAGGCGGATGTCTCTTAGTTCAATCCCATAAATCCTAAGATTTATGGACCTATACCTCAATGTCCAATGTCTAGATATATTTTTGACATCATTGGGCAAAACGACCTTTTTACCTTCATTTTAGAGAGGTAGCTATTAAACGTAGTTTACTATTGAAGTGGGAAATTTCCTCATATAAACCATTCTATCCTTTCCTGTCAGATTAGCATTTCAAGAACAAAGATTCAGTATCAGTTTCAGTACCGGGTACGGTATATATAAACTAAAAAAAGTCTATACAGCCAAACAGATACAGATCAAAGACCCGTTACAACGAATAAAACCACAACCGCGTATTTCTTTCCAATATATTAAATGTTTACGAAATCATATCGTGACGTCACAAATAAATTTGCATGTAATTCCAATAGTTGCCATGAGGCCACCCTTACTACTGATGATAGCTGTGACAATAAATATACAAACAGTTTATCATTACTTCACATCCATGATGAATAAATTTGTTGCTGTTGTCATATCCGGACCATGGGTGAAAGTGAAACCTGTGAATATCATCACCTGGGTAAATCGACCAACCTCTAAATACCGACAATATTTTGGGTCCCAATTACTTGAATTTAAGGTATTTGGAACCTTGATAAATCAGAACGCTGTGAAAACCGACACTATTATCTGGTCCCAAGCATGGTCGGTTTACACATGCAGGTTTCACCCTTTTTCGTGATGTCATACTGAATGAACAACAATGAAGGTCATCTCTTCGTCATACTTACTGGCTAGAAGAACGCCTGGCATTGTGATGAGGACGCACATACCGGAGTAATCCACCCCCACGAGAAGAAGTAGAAAGAAACACAACATCTGGATTATAATGTTTGCCGTGAACACAGCCATCCGCAAATTCTCGTCTCCCTCATCAAGCTGGCCTGTAGCAAAAAAGAAATGACAAATGACGTCCATTGAAATTTCCTTCTGACGAGTTAGGTTCAACGGGATTTAAAAGAAAGAACTTCACAGGATATTTTCCTGTTTTAAAGCAGCTGATTGGTCAATTCAAATTTTCAATAAGAAATCCGCGAATTTCATTGGCCGGCGAGAAAAGTTGGGCGAAAATCCAGCCGATCGTAGACTTCCTGTAAATAGACATACTGGTGTGCAATCAAGCCAAGGGGGTTGCTTGGTCTGAGTGTGCGTCGCTAACAGGCACGCATTGGACGTCGTAAAAGCTCGCGATCTCCAGTGCGATTTCACTGTAACTCTGACAAAAAGCCTCATTCCCAATATCTGGAACTCCGTTCAAATACTAGTACTGGACGATTAACTATGAGGCGCCGTTTGTGACAATATTGTCAACGACAAATATATAGAGGTAAATCCAAAATATAAAGTCGCCATTTGTGACAATATTGTCAGACACAAATATATAGAGGTAAAACCAAAATATAAAGTCGCCGTTTGTGACAATATTGTCAAACACAAATATATAGTTAAAACCAAAATATAAAGTGACTTTTGGCAAATATAGTTTAATTTAAAATGTATATATATATATATTCACAAAAATATTTTGTAAATATATATAAAACGATATAAATAGGGCCTATATATATAAAGTTAATTTTTTTGAATATATATAAATATTTTTTGAAAATAGAAATAAACGTCTTAATTTGACGTAAATATAACGTACACGAACAAACTCATATAAAGTGTACATGTAAACGGGATATGCCCAAAGGAAGCTGCGCAATCGATGTGCGCGCGAGTAATACTGGTTAATCAAAACTGCAACTGGGTTCTGAAGCGAAACTATGACAGCGGTGTAAGCCACTCGCATGTCACAGATGTGGCGAATCATACAAGATCACGTACCTGAACATATTTCAGTTCACTGCCATAATGATTTAGGAAAGGCCTATTCCAATTTTCAACAATTACTGTTATCATTTACAATCGTACTTCAGAGTTATCACATCAATTAGATATAAATACATCTACTTATAAATCACCATAAGGTATCCTAGCCTGCAGCCAACCTGTCCCTTTGATGTTCAATCTGCGATTCCGCCGGCTAAGTCGCTGGTTGCTATTTGCCGCATAAAAACATCAACAGAAGTTGAAATAAAACATGCGCAGTAGTTCTACGTGAGACTAACGATGTATTAATTATGCGCAACACAAATATTAGGCAATTTGAAATCATACTGAATATGAGCATATTTCATTGATCAGAATATGACCATTCATAGCTTGGTTATATGATTTGGAATTATATTGTCGTTTTGTATATTTTATCGTTTTTCGGTAATTTCCGCATTTCCAAACAAGACAAAAATTTGCAGGGAACTTGGTATAAGTACAGCGAATGTGGAAACTAATGGCTAATGAGGAACACTAGATTGTCCTTTTTTTCACTTTTGCGCTGCCTCGAAGCTGTTACTAGTAACTAAGGAATCAGTCGAAGCCGTTTTACCCCTGCGTGCTAATCGCTAATTGATCTTCAATACATGTGTATTGAAGATCACTTCTGGCCCAATGGGGTTCTTGACGGGCATCGGTATTAACCCTATTATATACACTGACGAGTGAGTGAGTGAATAGGGTTTAACGTCGCTTTCAACATTTTTTTCAGCTACACTGTTATAAATCACACTGTAAATTCACAGTTAAATGTACTGGCAGAAAAGGTGCCAGTACGTTCAACTGTAAAATTACGTTGCACCGTATTTTACAATTACCGCTTTTTAACAGGCTTTGAACTGTAAAGTGTTGCACCGTATTTTATCATTACTGTTTATTGACAGACATTCAACTGTAAATTAAGTTGTACTGTAATTATCAATTGCCGTTTTCTTAACGTCCTTTAATTTGTATAATTACGTGACACCGTTGTCTAGAATTATCGGTTTTGCGGATACGTATAGGTCACTGGAAGGCCGATATGGCCATTGCTCGTTCGCGTATTTCAGCTCTTTATGTTCAGTCAAATGCGGTCACCACACGTTTCGTAAATAATCACGAAGTAATCTGTGAAATTATTACACGAATATACGATTTATTAAGTGGGGCACAACTCCAAGTCGGATAAAACCAAACCGAACCGCATTATAGACCGAGTATTGAAGTTAGCCCTCGCGTCCTTCCAACTGCGTGTTCTGATAATGCTCTAAATGTTGTATCGTACAACGCATGGGTCGGATGTTTCCTGGAACTGGTCGTTTCGTGTGCAAAGATATCAACCTCCTTTCAGAGAAAACAGGATTTTTATGTTACGTTTGTTCGCAGTTTACCCATTCCACTTGATGTCAACTGAAATATCACAGTTCAATTTACAGATTAATGTATTTACGATTAAATGTGCTGTAAACTCCAACATACATTTACTGTGAAATAACGGTAATTTATAACAGTGTATATCACGACGGGGAAGGGAAGGGAGGCGAGTGGGAGGGGCGTGGGTACCTACTTGTAACAGAGCAGATCTAATGCTGCCATTTTATACTGCTGTCCCACCGAAACATGATGCCGTAGGCAGACATGACATCCCACTCAGTCACATTATACTGACACCGAGCGAACCAGTCCTTGTTCTATTTTCTTAATACTGAGCGTAAGCGAGGAAGCAACAAGTTCCATTTTTCAAGTCTTTGGTATGACCCAGCCAGGGATTGAACCCAGTACCTACCGCTTACGAATATCAACAGTTCATTTTATTCTAATTACGTTATACTAACTTAAAACCTAAAAAGTTTGAGATCAAGTAAGCGTATCATGCTATGATAAATGATCTCGTTAATGAAAACGAGGAACGGTGAACGCAACAGTACAATCCACACTGGTGGTTCCCACAGTATGCGCCATGGTTCTTTCATAATTTGAGAACGGTACGTTTGATGATACAAGCACAGTGCAACCGGTTCCTCATGAGCCATTAGTTTCCACATTCGCTGTACTTATACCAAGTTCCCTGCAACTTTTTGTCTTGTTTGGAAATGCGGAAATTATCGAAAAACGATAAAATATACAAAACGACAATATAATTCCAAATCCTATAACTAAGCTATGAATGGTCATATTCTGATCAATGAAATATGCTCATATTCAGTATGATTTCAAATTGCCTAATATTTGTGTTGCGCATAATTAATACATCGTTATTTTCACGTAGAACTACTGCGCATGTTTTATTTCAACTTCTGTTGATGTCTTTATGCGGTAAATAGGAACTAGCGACTTGGCCGGCGGAATCGTAGATTGAACATCAAAGGCACAGGCCGTGATATTGGCTGCAGGCTAGGATACCTTATGGTGATTTATAAGTAGATGTATTTATATCTAATTGATGTGATAACTCTGAAGTACGATTGTAAATGATAACAGTAATTGTTGAAAATTGGAATAGGCCTTTACTAAATCATATGGCAGTGAGCTGAAATATGTTCAGGTACGTGATCGATTCGCCACATCTGTGACATGCGAGTGGCTTTCACCGCTGTCATAGTTTCGCTTCAGAACCCAGTTGCAGTTTTGATTAACCGGTATTACTCGCGCGCACATCGATTGCGCAGCTTCCTTTGGGCATATCCGGTTTACCATCCTCTCCCAGGGTGCTTTGCGCTACGCTGCATTTACCCCTGTAGGGGTCTCGCCATTTTTTACAGGATTCTTGTAAAACCAAGAACTGTTCTATCTGACTATTTTACTGATTGCAAAATGTATATTTATCTCGAAATACACTAAACAGTTATTCAATGTATTTCAACACGCCAGTTTCACACAGTTTGAAGGCAGCTTTTTGACAAATTACCCTAGAACTATATGTTGCGGAAATACATATCGGTGAGTAGCGACTGATATCAATTCGCCCAGTTAGACGGTCGCCATGTTCGTTCACTGTGGCAACAGATGACCTCGGGTCAACTCCGGCACAGTCCGTGAGACCCTTACAGCGCTACATGGAGAGGCGCGAAGCAGAACGTAATGGATGCCTGGTAGAGCTTGCCGGTTTACATGTACACTTTATATGAGTTTGTTCGTGTACTTTATATTTACGTCAAATTAAGACGTTTATTTCTATTTTCAAAAAATATTTATATATATTCAAAAAAATTAACTTTATATATATAGGCCCTATTTATATCGTTTTATATATATTTACAAAATATTTTTGTGAATATATATATACATTTTAAACTAAACTATATCTGCCAAAAGTCACTTTATATTTTGGTTTTAACTATATATTTGTGTTTGACAATATTGTCACAAACGGCGACTTTATATTTTGGTTTTACCTCTATATATTTGTGTCTGACAATATTGTCACAAATGGCGACTTTATATTTTGGTTTTACCTCTATATATTTGTCGTTGACAATATTGTCACAAACGGCGCCTCATAATTATCAGTCAAATTGAATTACTTTCGACCCAGCCTAAAACAGACACAATTTGATACGGTATGTCTGGTTCGTTATTCAGGATTAGCCTATTAATTTATTATATTTAGGGTAGGATTTTCCATATGACTACCGGAAAAAAAATCGAAAGAAGATTGTATTTTGCTTAGGACAATCTTTCTTGCGAATCTGAACGGAACACTCCTATTACGCTTCCTGGTCAAAAATTGAATTATCAAAAACATGTTGAAAATAACGAGGACGGGGCATGAATGTTAATATTTATATTTCAAAAGTATGATAAAGATTGTTGAATTTCAAAAGAATTTGATGTTCAACGTTCGTGGTTGATTGCATAGACCAAATCAGGCCACGAATTTGAAATTATCATGGTGATTTCTGCCAAATACAAATAGTACATGGCCATATATCAGCCATTCGTAGACAATTACCTTCATTGTCCTAAGATTTATGGACCTATACCTCAATGTCCAGGCAGGATTACGTGTGCGAAAGCTATGCCTGTGCATGCACTTAATCTGTGAACTTAACGAAGACAATGGGGACGTTAAATTTTTTAATACTAAAAATACTGAGCACTTGAATTATTCTTATCTATACACGATAGCTTATACAAGTATCAATTAATATTTTAAATCATCCAATGAAACTTCTAATCTGTGATCCAGGATGTGAAATGGACGTAAATATTTAATCGAAAGATCAATGTTCAACTAGCGTGCCAAAGACGTTATGTCATATTGATTATTTCATTTAAAACAGCACTTCTTTTATTCCCTCTCTTGTTATAATATTATCACGTATACCACCTGTGGGACGAGTAGACGAGTGTTCGTAAATTTTCGCTGACAATCCAAAATGTCTACAACTGTTTACGTGCCATGCAGAGGGTTTGTTTGTTGTCACCTGGGATACACTATGACGGCAGATATCGCATGAATTCGGGTAAATATCGCCAAACGTATATTTTTGCTCGGCAACGCTGTGTCGCACAAGCGTATGCAAAACACTTCTTGAATAAAGCGAAATAACACCAAGCGCCGAAAATTTAATTCATGCAAAAATGTGACTGGGATAGTTATTGAATGCTTCGAAAAGCTAAGCAACGCATTATCCTTGAGACCTGTTACAATTGCGTGGGACGTTTTTGTATGACTTTGCACTCTATCCCCGTATACTTTTAGATATGATTCAGGCCTACATTCAGACCAAGGTTGAATCAAACGTGAAAAGATTGGGAGATCCATTCTTACCAATGGCATTAGGCCCTTGCAGACTTATTATAATTACATATTCTAGAAAATTAAAGAAATAAAACACTGTAGTATACATGAGATAATGCCTATACCCTGGCAATAGACGAAAACAAACGATAGCCCACAGTTGCGTTGTGGCCTGTGGGATATTGGTTGGTAGATGCATGCCTACGTATATTTTCAATAAATTTTGAAAATTCATAAATATATATATCTTTTTTCAAATCGATTTTATTCTATTTTTCCTGAAAAAAAAATTCTCATCTTTGACTCAAATCATTTCCATTGATGTCAAGCCGAGTGACTGAAGTTTTTAATGTTCTACCACAGCCTGACCTCTATGACACAGAGAAAGAGTATATCATAGAGGTCAGGGTATGGTAGAAAATTGAAAACCGTAGTAACTCGGCTTTACACCAATGGGAATTACTTTATTTGAGTCAAAGATGAGAGAATCAAATTTAGAGGAGAAATCGATTTGAAAAAACATATATTTATTTATTTTCATAATTTGTTGGTATAGGCTTCTACCATTCAATATCCCACATGCCAGGCAACTGTGCGATAGCCAGATATCAAGCGTGCGTCTCGTATCTGGCCTGGGGGTTTGGGGACCTGTCCAGGCCTTGGCGTGGGGGAGCATTTCAACCCCACCCCTCTAATTAATTTTCTTACTCCTTGAGCTAGAGGGATGAAACTTACCTAACCTAACTTATCTAACAGGAAATGTAAAAATATTCAAGATGGCCGCGTGGATGACGTCATTTCAAGAAAGGTATTTTCTGGTCGATTTTTCGGTCAGATTTCTCGATTTTTTTATTTATGTAATTTCTCCGCAAAAACTGCATGATGAATTAGTAAATATTAATCTAATAGTTTTTGTCGGGGAAAAGCAGTAATTTGACACCGTCACTTTTCTGATACCCCACATGGCCGCCATTTTGAATTTACCCATGATCCTCTGCTCGGGGTGTTATGCAATTAGGTTCAACTAGAAAGTCACGAAGTGTCAGCTAATTTTTTTTGTCGTTCCGGAATATTATGTTATTAAGCAAGTGTTTTCATATTGGTCTGGTTATAGGTCCGAGGTCTGCCGTATTGGCACGAGGCCGCAGGCCGAGGGCCAATACGGCTGACCGAGGACCTATAACCAGGCCAATATGAAAACACCTGATTAATGACATTTTTATTAAATAACTCACCAACAACCTGTTTTTCATCGATTATATTACATAATCAGGATATATATTTCTTATTTCTTTCCTTATTTCCCACGATTAATGTAGTTTCGATGTACCACTACAGTGTCATAAAGTGGATCCCCTCTACAGTAACACTATAATCGACGGCGATAATCGGGATGATGAATAGGCCGATCATCTTCAACCTGGGCGGGGTTCTTCAACATAGAAAACGGGAGTCGAACAGATACAAGCAGATCAAATTTTAACCATACAATATATATCATGGAAGCACTAATTTTATTTAATGAGAATGTAGAGGCAAAATACAACCTTGAAGTATGGTGAATTGATCCAAATCCAGTCCCGATTTGAGAATCGAAGACCTATTGAGACCCTAGTTTTCAACATCATCGTTCAGGTGTTTCGTTCGCATCTAATAACTATCGTTACCATTCACACGTGATTAGCTCTTCTAGCTGCAAATACATGTATGGCATCATCTTCTGTCATAAAATATTACTGTTGTCATCGCTTCGTTCATCAGTGCACTGTTGTAAGTGTTGGATAACTGTTTTGTCGTCTGCTTGTGCTTGGAAAGTCGATGCCACGCTCGCGTCACTATAGTCTATTTCTGTATGACTCACCACACTTGATTTCAAGGTTTGTGTACCGATACGAAAAGATCTACGGTATCCAAAATTATCACAGAAGGTACTGAATATCCATTCAAAGTATGAGAATACAGTTACACAATTCGGAGAAGACCACGAATCGAGGATCATTCATCGTCAACATCGCCATGTTGAAAGTCATATTGGCCCAGGCCATATTGGCCCTGTTTTCCCGTATTGGCCCTGTTTTCCCGTATTGGCCCGCCTTCCTCATATTGGCCCGATTTGGTGGCCATATGAAGCAGGCCGATTTCCTTGTATTGTGTTCATATCATAGATAGTTATTTAATAATGATCTTTATTAAATAACTATCTGTGATATGAACACAACACAAGATGAATGATCCTCGATTTGTGATCTTCTCCGAATTATATCACTGTATTCTCATACTTTGAACGAATATTCAGTACCTTCTGTGATAATTTTCGATCGGTATACACAAACATTGAAATCACCGTCCCGATTTATCGCCGTCGATTATAGCGTTACTGTAGAGGGGATCCACCCTCCGACTATAGTGGTACATCGAAACCACATTAATCGTGGGAAATGAGGATACTGTCAAGGAAGAAATATATATCCTGAATTGGGGGGAGTCCCTGTATACTAAAATATTCCTTGATACATGTATTATAATCGATGAAAAAAAGGTTGTTTATAACTTGGTGAGTTATTTAATAAAAATGTCATTAACCAAGTGTTTTCATATTGGCCTGGTTATATGTCCTCGGTCAGCCGTATTGGCCCTCCGCCTGCGGCCTCGCGCCAATACGGCAGACCTCGGACCTATAACCAATCCAATATGAAAACACTTGGTTAATAACATAATAGAATCACGACTCCTGCATGGTTATACAAATTACACAGAATGGTCAGTTGGGCAAATCGCTATGCGAGTTAATCTAGTATATAGATCGTAGTTTCCATGACTGGACAAAATAGCATTGAACACATACTTTTATTGTTTAGAAGAAAAACTGTGTAAAAGGGGAATTTCCCGTGATTGCTGGCCCATATCGTCATTAATAGTTTGGTGGCGGTATTGAGCCAGGAAAGGTATAGCATTAGCATGGAAATAGCCATCTTCGCATACTCGAGTCGAACTACACGTGTTGCCATGGCTGAACCCAACACATTTTCTGACCAGAATACGGTTTGGTGATGTCATAGCTCAATAAATATTCCGTGGTCCATTAGGAGAAGTGCGACTAACTGCATGATTCAAATTTGTTTGGGTTATTCGGAGGAATTGAACATTTCCAGTTTCAAAATCAATACAACCACCACTTGCTATATTTGGAAATACATCAAAGAAAATCCTCGCTGCACAGTGTTGGCAAGCTCATATATCTTGATTGACTATATGAGATCACGTGCGTTTACGGTTTGAACAATTTACCCCATTCATTAGGTCAAGGTAAATGACGGAACGTTAGTGTAGTAGTTAACCCTATCTGGCCTGGGCTTTTTCGGACCTGTCCAGGCCTGGGAGCGTGGGGGGGCCGAAATGAAATGGCCCCCCTAATTATTTTTCTTACCCCTTGAGCTAGGGGGCTGAAACTTATCACATTATACCCTTGGGTGAAGCTCTACCAGGAAATGTAAAAAAATCCAAGATGGCCGCTTTGATGACGTCATTTTCAAAAACGACATTTTTTGGTCGATTTTTCGATCAGATTTTCCAAAATTTTCATTTTTGCAATTTCTCCGCAAAAACTGCATGATAAATTAGTAAATATTAATTTAATGTGAAATAAAATAGTTTTTGCCCACTTTTCATTGCGGAAAAGCAGAAATTTTGAAGAAATATGACAAAAACATCACTTCTCTGGGCCCCCACGTGGCCGCCATCTTGGATGTTCCCATAATCCTCTGCGCGGGGGGTTATGCAAATAGGCTCAAAATGACCCCAATACGATAAACTATAACGTCACGGAGTGTTAGCTCTCCATGTTTTGTCATTTCGGATATAGCACAGAATGTTTGGTAGGGGGGCCATAATGGCTAAGGGTTAACTTGAGATGTGAAGATGGGAAATACTATTTGGCTATAGGAATCAATGACTGTGGATTGTAATTATCTGAAATCACGAAGAGAAATTCTTTCCAGTATTTTTTTAATCCTTTAATGAAACCCTAAACAGCAAATCCTGTTTAGGATATGAACACTCTTATGGACGCATGTTCCACGCGACTTCTACAAGACATTAAACCAATTAACAAAGAGGTTATCAGAAACACAATCTGAAATGTGATGAGCGTTTGAATGGAGAAAACATCGCGAGAAAGCTTTTCTTACTGAGAAGATGTTTACCGCATACTCGATGCATCGCCGATCAGGAAAAATATCTTTACGGAGAACGAATATCGTTATGGGGAACGAATATCGTTAGGGAGAACAAATATCGTTACGGAGAACCAATATCGTTATGCATGGGGAAGGAATATCATTACGGAGACAAAATATCGTTACGGAGAACCAATACCGTTACGGAGAACGACTATCGTTATGGAGAACGAATATCCTTGTGAGGAACGATTATCCTTGAGGGGGAGAGGGGAGGGGATATACGGGTAACGAATATCGTTATGGTTATACAGAAAAAAATACCATTTCATATAATCCGTTGTACAAAAGGTGGATTGTAACGCAAAACTATACTTGGAACTAGAATAAATGCAGATGTGACGGGAATCCCAGCCATATGAAATTCCCAAATTATGTGGGCGAGTGTAAAGAAAACAAGTCTTAGCTGGGATACAATATATATTATGCTGCCGGACTTAAATTCCTAGAACGCACTAATGAATATGTGACGTTTACGTATGAAAAACTCCTTTGTGTGCCGATATTTTTTACAAAAAAATATACAACATCCGAGCTTTATTGAAGTATATATGCTGAAATATCAACCTCGAAAATATTGCGGCAATTACATATAAAGTAAACCATGAATGGTTGCTGCCTTGCCTATTTCGGTATTTTTAAGACATTTAACAAAAATATGACACCTCAAGTCAGACTCATATTTTCATATACTTGCTACAACCCCCCACCCCCAAGCTTCATTTACTGTCAGACACAAAGGCGTTTTTCGCATGTCAACGTCACATATCCTTTCATTTTAGACCGGAGTGATGGATAAGAATGTCCTGGTAATTAGTGTCCCTTCTCAAACGGATGGTTTTGTTCTAATAGACTATCACTTAATGTAAAGAAATCGAAATATATGATCATTAGACCCAAAATAGCGCGTGGGGTACGACAGGCTACCGCTGTGCCGCCTTTACTAATCTGTGGTGCTGAAATTGAAATGGTCGCCAAGTTCAAGTTTTTAGGTGTAATTTTTAATAACAAATTAAACTGGATTTCACACATTAATTATACTTGTAAAAAAGTTTCGAGAAACATAGGAATTATCAATCACATTAAGAATGCAATCAACAAAAAAACACTCTACGTTTTGTATTATTCATTGATCTTTCCATATTTTTCTTATTGTAACATTCTGTGGGGAAACACACATGCTACTCATTTACATCCTTTAATTATACTTCAGAAACGGGCATTACGAGTCATTACCATATCCAAAAAACTTGACCATACGGAACCCTTATTCAAGAAGTTGAACATTTTAACCATACCCACGTCGAACGTATACTGATCTCTGCTGTTAGTAAATAGGTTTGTTCATTGCCCCAACAAATTACCCATGAGTTCTAGACATTTTTTTATAAAACAATCTTCGGTTCATTCTTATCAAACCAGGGGTCATTCTTTTAATTTACAAAGACCTTTCTACCAAACCAATTTATCTTTCTATACTATTAAAATTATAGGACCTCGTGAGTGGAATAAGTTACCCTCCGCAATGAAATCAATTACATCCATGTCTCTATTTAAATCTAAAATCAAATCATACCTAATAGATTACTGACCGATTTTCACAGCAACATTGGAAATGGATTTCTAACCTTAGTCTATAATTTTATGCCATCTTCCTTGCAGTTTTATATTATATTAGGGATAGAACAAGCCCCATGGGGTTTTATTCCCGCCATACAATTTTCTTTATATATGTTATGTATTTATATCTCTTTCATAAATGATGAATAAAAATCAAATCAAATCATATCCTTTTCTATCGCAACTGAGGACGGACACTTATCCTCAATGTGGAGAAATGTGTCCTATAGCTGGGTTAGAAGATAGGGGCCGGACACTCTCAGCCGCCGGACATTCTTAGCCTCCACACCGGTATAAATATATACACTAGATAAGGTTCAACGTAATACCATCCTCCATAATGCAAGTCTGTATACCCATTAATAAAACCAACATTTCAAGGGTGTAAAAACAAACCCTTTCTACACGTAGAACCATTTTAGCTCAATATGGATCCGCAATTGTTGCTACATTTTCTTTGTTAAATTTTCGGCTCCCTTGAGGTAGTACACTGAAAACATCTCTTGTTGAACCAAAACCCCTCTATAATAGTTAAAAAACGGCGACTGAATCCGAGATAAGAAACATGGAAAATATGACCAGAGAAAATACATACCTCCCCATACCAGCATCCAAAGTAAATCTCCGGCGAAAATCAGAAGACAGAGTCCAGAAGCGAGATAAAGAAACAGTTCTCTTCGTTTCACTGAAACTTCGCCCATTTTTTTTTTTTGTTCATAAAAACAGTTTCGTAGTATTGAATATATCTGCTGTTGTTTTCTGTTGTTAAATCCGCAGATTAAAAACCGACTGCATGTGCAGATACATGTATATTTCTGCTCGGCAGTTCCGAATGCAACGCTGTGTTGCGAAATAACACCAAGCGCCGAAAAATTAATTCATGCAAAAATGTGACTGGGATAGTTATTCAATGCTTCGAAAAGCTAAAGCAACGCATTGTCCTTGAGACCTGTTACAATTGCGTGGGACGTTTTTGTATGACTTTGCACTCTATCCCCGGTATACTATTAGAATGGTGAACATATACTTTTAGATATGATTCAGGCCTACATTCAGACCAAGGTTGAACCAAACGTGAAAAGATTGGGAGATCCATTCTTACCAATGGCATTAGGCCCTTGCAGACTTATTATAATTACATATTCTAGAAAATTAAAGAAATAAAACACTGTAGTATACATGAGATAATGCCTATACCCTGGCAATAGACGAAAACAGATGATAGCCCACAGTTGCGTTGTGGCCTGTGGGATATTGGTTGGTAGATGCATGCCTACGTATATTTTCAATAAATTTTGAAAATTCATAAATATATATATCTTTTTTCAAATCGATTTTATTCTATTTTTCCTGAAAAAAATTTTCTCATCTTTGACTCAAATCATTTCCATTGATGTCAAGCCGAGTGACTGAAGTTTTTAATGTTCTACCATAGCCTGACCTCTATGACACAGAGAAAGAGTATATCATAGAGGTCAGGGTATGGTAGAAAATTGTAAACCGTAGTAACTCGGCTTTACACCAATGGAAATTACTTTATTTGAGTCAAAGATGAGAGAATCAAATTTAGAGGAGAAATCGATTTGAAAAAACATATATTTATTTATTTTCATAATTTGTTGGGACCTGTCCAGGCCTTGGCGTGGGGGAGCATTTCACCCCTCCCCCCCTAATTAATTTTCTTACTCCTTGAGCTAGAGGGATAAAACTTACCTAACCTAACTTATCTAACAGGAAATGTAAAAATATTCAAGATGGCCGCGTGGATGACGTCATTTCAAGAAAGGTATTTTCTGGTCGATTTTTCGGTCAGATTTCTCGATTTTTTTATTTATGTAATTTCTCCGCAAAAACTGCATGATGAATTAGTAAATATTAATCTAATAGTTTTTGTCGGGGAAAAGCAGTAATTTGACACCGTCACTTTTCTGATACCCCACATGGCCGCCATTTTGAATTTACCCATGATCCTCTGCTCGGGGTGTTATGCAATTAGGTTCAACTAGAAAGTCACGAAGTGTCAGCTAATTTTTTTTGTCGTTCCGGAATATTATGTTATTAAGCAAGTGTTTTCATATTGGTCTGGTTATAGGTCCGAGGTCTGCCGTATTGGCACGAGGCCGCAGGCCGAGGGCCAATACGGCTGACCGAGGACCTATAACCAGGCCAATATGAAAACACCTGGTTAATGACATTTTTATTAAATAACTCACCAACAACCTGTTTTTCATCGATTATATTACATAATCAGGATATATATTTCTTATTTCTTTCCTTATTTCCCACGATTAATGTAGTTTCGATGTACCACTACAGTGTCATAAAGTGGATCCCCTCTACAGTAACACTATAATCGACGGCGATAATCGGGATGATGAATAGGCCGATCATCTTCAACCTGGGCGGGGTTCTTCAACATAGAAAACGGGAGTCGAACAGATACAAGCAGATCAAATTTTAACCATACAATATATATCATGGAAGCACTAATTTTATTTAATGAGAATGTAGAGGCAAAATACAACCTTGAAGTATGGTGAATTGATCCAAATCCAGTCCCGATTTGAGAATCGAAGACCTATTGAGACCCTAGTTTTCAACATCATCGTTCAGGTGTTTCGTTCGCATCTAATAACTAATATCGTTACCATTCACACGTGATTAGCTCTTCTATAGCTGCAAATACATGTATGGCATCATCTTCTGTCATAAAATATTACTGTTGTCATCGCTTCGTTCATCAGTGCACTGTTGTAAGTGTTGGATAACTGTTTTGTCGTCTGCTTGTGCTTGGAAAGTCGATGCCACGCTCGCGTCACTATAGTCTATTTCTGTATGACTCACCACACTTGATTTCAAGGTTTGTGTACCGATACGAAAAGATCTACGGTATCCAAAATTATCACAGAAGGTACTGAATATCCATTCAAAGTATGAGAATACAGTTACACAATTCGGAGAAGACCACGAATCGAGGATCATTCATCGTCAACATCGCCATGTTGAAAGTCATATTGGCCCAGGCCATATTGGCCCTGTTTTCCCGTATTGGCCCTGTTTTCCCGTATTGGCCCGCCTTCCTCATATTGGCCCGATTTGGTGGCCATATGAAGCAGGCCGATTTCCTTGAATTGTGTTCATATCATAGATAGTTATTTAATAATGATTAATAGTGATAACAGTTTAATAATGCCTGAAGGTGTTAAAAAATACACAATTTAACACATGGTGTTATTCGCGGCAGTATTGAAAATGCAACTGTGAATTCAGTCAACTGCAAGAAATGATTTTAATTAAAATGAAGTTCATGATCGCGGCGGTGTACCGAACACAGGCTCCTATACCTCTCAATTGCCTGCTTCCTATAGATGTACTTTATTCATTGTAAAATTGATTGAGTCAAGCATTCTTTGTAAGTTCCTTGACAAAGATCATTGCCTTTGATTTTTTGCCTGTAAATGGTTGCTCAACCACAAACTGCTGCATTAAGCCTGGTGTCTGGGCATAGATATCGGGGTAGTCTAGGTCGAACACGTAGTAAGTGGCCAAAAGCACAACTAATGACTCCAGCACAGAGCCTGTCTGGCAGTTGATGGTTATGGTGTCTCGGTCCGTGTAACCTTGCACAATTCAATTTTCGTTTTTTGTTTTTGGTTTCTCAAAATCAAAAATTGAAATTTGACCGTCAATTTTCAATTTTCGTTTTTCGTTTTCGATTTCTCAGAATCAAAAATTGAAATTTGACATTTAATTTTCAATTTTTCGTTTTTCGTTTTACTTCGCGCAGAAATGAAAATCAAATATTGAAAATTGCTTCGACTTGTCCGTTTTTCGTTTTTTGATTTTAACCTTGACGCATCAATGTTAACTACGCACGCGCAAGGCTTATGATGTCACTTTCGGTCCGCGGAGTAGTATGGAAAGCGCAAATCGGATTGTTTAGGCAGGTGTGGAGCACAATATGGAAAGTCAGTAGGGGGAAAGATATGGGAGTGTCACCACACTATAGATCCCTGGAGCCAGGCATTCGAGCTAGATTATAATGGGCCAACTGAGCATGTCCAAAAGTGAGTAGGCATTCGTGCAGTAGGTGTGAAGCATTATATGGAGAACAACAGGGTTGATAGACATATGAGTTTCATTAAAGTAGGGTACGTGGATACCCTAATCATAACCCCAAATGGAACTTCCCGAGTCGATGCGTTGAAGCTTTTGACACCCGCACTTAAAGCGTTGAAGCGTTTTTGACGCTGAACGTTGACGGGCATGTGAACGCTCCAACGATCCAGGTCCCAAAAATAGAGAATGAAGATTGGACCTGAAGCGTTGAAGCAGTCATACGTCTGGCATCAAACGTGACGTTTGTATGCTTGTTTGAAATGGTGGTTTACGGAACGCTGGCCATATACGGATTTCGCGGCCCATCGCCGCGATGCTTACTCTTATTGGTATTAAATCTTTGTTGGTATCTTTATAAATACTTTCAAATCAATAACAAATAGCGGTTGTGTGCATGAATGCTGCTCGCTTTTGTAGCGCTCTAAACATCTATTTTTAGAAATGCGAAAATCTAAGACTGCGTCCTGATTGACTCAGGCCTCAACGCCAATAACCAATGACAACTGCGGGATACCACCTATCCAGGCCTATCTGGTGCATCTTCTCAAGTCCAGATAAATCGTGAATCCTCTCACAGGGTTTACCCGGACATTTTTGGTGATTCGAGTGAGTTTTTGAGTCCTTGCCTCAACCTCGAACATTTCATCCTCCGAGGTTATTTTGAATTAGCATGTCGGTATCCCAAGCCGGCGGTTTTTGCTTTGACTCTCGATGACGATTTCAGCCTGACATCAAAGTTGTGCCAGCGATGTCACATCTCAAACATTGCAGCTAGTGGTTTGGCGTAATGAGCTTGCTGAGCCTGTTCAATAATTGGTTTGATTTAGAGGATACCCCTCGATCTTTGTTTCATCCAGAACTATCGTGGGCAACTAACCAAGGCAATGCATATAGATACCCTAACAAATCGATCAATACACTGGCTCCCGAGGATGGCCTGGTGGGCCACATGCCTCTCACGCTCCACACCTCTTATACGACACGATTTGCGTTTTCTATTCTACTCGTCATACCGGAAGTGACATCATAACCCGTCCACGTGCGAACTTAACATTGATACGTCAAAGTTAAAATCAAAAAACGAAAAACGGACAAGTCGCGGCAATTTTCAATATTTGATTTTCATTTTTGCGTCAAGCAAAACGAAAAACGAAAATTGAAAATGGACTGTCAAATATCAATTTTCGTTTTTTGTTTTTGTAATCCCATAATCCAAAATTGAAAATTGACGGTCAAATTTCAATTTTTGATTTTAAGATCACAAAAACAAAAACGAAAACGGTGTACCGAACACAGGGGTCCGTGTAACCTTGCACAATTCAATTTTCGTTTTTTGTTTTTGGTTTCTCAGAATCAAAAATTGAAATTTGACCGTCGATTTTCAATTTTCGTTTTTCGTTTTCGGTTTCTCAGAATCAAAAATTGAAATTTGACATTTAATTTTCAATTTTTCGTTTTTCGTTTTACTTCGCGCAGAAATGAAAATCAAATATTGAAAATTGCTTCGACTTGTCCGTTTTTCGTTTTTTGATTTTAACCTTGACGCATCAATGTTAACTACGCACGCGCAAGGCTTATGATGTCACTTTCGGTCCGCGGAGTAGTATGGAAAGCGCAAATCGGATTGTTTAGGCAGGTGTGGAGCACAATATGGAAAGTCAGTAGGGGGAAAGATATGGGAGTGTCACCACACTATAGATCCCTGGAGCCAGGCATTCGAGCTAGATTATAATGGGCCAACTGAGCATGTCCAAAAGTGAGTAGGCATTCGTGCAGTAGGTGTGAAGCATTATATGGAGAACAACAGGGTTGATAGACATATGAGTTTCATTAAAGTAGGGTACGTGGATACCCTAATCATAACCCCAAAAGGAACTTCCCGCGTCGATGCGTTGAAGCTTTTGACACCCGCACTTAAAGCGTTGAAGCGTTTTTGACGCTGAACGTTGACGGGCATGTGAACGCTCCAACGATCCAGGTCCCAAAAATAGAGAATGAAGATTGGACCTGAAGCGTTGAAGCAGTCATACGTCTGGCATCAAACGTGACGTTTGTATGCTTGTTTGAAATGGTGGTTTACGGAACGCTGGCCATATGCGGATTTCGCGGCCCATCGCCGCGATGCTTACTCTTATTGGTATTAAATCTTTGTTGGTATCTTTATAAATACTTTCAAATCAATAACAAATAGCGGTTGTGTGCATGAATGCTGCTCGCTTTTGTAGCGCTCTAAACATCTATTTTTAGAAATGCGAAAATCTAAGACTGCGTCCTGATTGACTCAGGCCTCAACGCCAATAACCAATGACAACTGCGGGATACCACCTATCCAGGCCTATCTGGTGCATCTTCTCATGTCCAGATAAATCGTGAATCCTCTCACAGGGTTTACCCGGACATTTTTGGTGATTCGAGTGAGTTTTTGAGTCCTTGCCTCAACCTCGAACATTTCATCCTCCGAGGTTATTTTGAATTAGCATGTCGGTATCCCAAGCCGGCGGTTTTTGCTTTGACTCTCGATGACGATTTCAGCCTGACATCAAAGTT
This sequence comes from Hanleya hanleyi, assembly GCA_036873755.1. NCBI lineage: Eukaryota > Metazoa > Mollusca > Polyplacophora > Lepidopleurida > Hanleyidae > Hanleya > Hanleya hanleyi. Next base: position 51,978 of record JAVTVY010027441.1, on the reverse strand, counting down.
GTGCCAGCGATGTCACATCTCAAACATTGCAGCTAGTGGTTTGGCGTAATGAGCTTGCTGAGCCTGTTCAATAATTGGTTTGATTTAGAGGATACCCCTCGATCTTTGTTTCATCCAGAACTATCGTGGGCAACTAACCAAGGCAATGCATATAGATACCCTAACAAATCGATCAATACACTGGCTCCCGAGGATGGCCTGGTGGGCCACATGCCTCTCACGCTCCACACCTCTTATACGACACGATTTGCGTTTTCTATTCTACTCGTCATACCGGAAGTGACATCATAACTCGTCCACGTGCGAACTTAACATTGATACGTCAAAGTTAAAATCAAAAAACGAAAAACGGACAAGTCGCGGCAATTTTCAATATTTGATTTTCATTTTTGCGTCAAGCAAAACGAAAAACGAAAATTGAAAATGGACTGTCAAATATCAATTTTCGTTTTTTGTTTTTGTAATCCCATAATCCAAAATTGAAAATTGACGGTCAAATTTCAATTTTTGATATTTTGAGATTACAGAAACAAAAAACGAAAATTGAAAATTGACGGTCAAATTTCAATTTTTGATTTTGAGATTACAGAAACAAAAAACGAAAATTGAAAATAGACGGTCAAATTTCAATTTTTGATTTTGAGAAACCAAAAACGAAAAACGAAAATTGAACTGTGCAAGGTTACACGGACCCTTACAGTCCAAAATCCGCAGTGACCTAATGACTGATCTCGGGCGTTTACAGCGCCTTGGCGGCTACACTGCAGTACGCGCGTCCGTGTCATCATTACCTCTCAGTGACGGAGACGGAGGGGTGGCAAAGGGAGTAATAGTGGCGGCGCAGGCCGGAAATGTGATTCGGCGGAGAATATGACTCGTTTTGTCCTACTACCGTGTTCCAAATTTGTTAAATACCCTTTTTAATTTTTCCATCTTTATTTCCCCATTTCAGAATGTATAACTTAGAAATTAGACACGCAATTACAATGAAATTCTGCTTATTACTCCTGCAGCAGGGGCAAGCAAAAGGGGTGCCAATATTACTAAATGTGTCATCATACCTCAGATAAACTGTTTGATGAATTGCGCGACCATTTTCCAAAATAAAAATTCCATATTTCGTGAACTACCGCATATCGATTGACCATTATTGTACCGACCCTTATGTTTAGGGGCCCAGCCGCTCAACAGAAAGATTTCTGAGACAAATTAAGATAAATTGCTGACGATTCACCAAGATGGCGGACTGTTTACTGTTCCAAATCCATATCTTGATAACTATGACATATTGGAATGCCATTGGAAGGGAATCAAACCGTATAATTTTTGCGGTCCTGTTTGGAAGTCTACACAGATTTACCATAATGTACCATCGACTTGACCCAAAATACCATGGCACAAAAAGTACGGTAGGCCTATATACTATTGCGGTACACCACTGTTAAACCCTGCTACACTGTGGTAAAGCGACGGCAGATTCATACAACAGCAATTACCAGCATGGTCACAGGCATGTTAGACACACTGCGAACCATAGTACATGGTACCCCACGATAAAATCATGGTACAAACTGGTAAAGCCACGAACGGTGCAGGTTGTGATCCACAGTAGGGCCTACAAAGCTGTGAAATCAGCGTAAGCCCATGCATGGTACAGCGTCATATTTGCAACGATTTGGTGTAACACTCACGAAATATAATTGACAAAGGATCTGCTGCAAGTTGTATTGTCAGTCTTTTGTCCGTGATATTACCTTTTCAATGGGAGGTCTTACACCAATGCCTAGCCGTCGAATTATTGTTTGTCAATACCATGCTACTGGTATTTTTCTGCGCAGTATCGTTACGGGCATCGTGGATGAGCACCCAATTTTCAATGTGGTAGACCAAGAGGGCAGGTCTTTCCAGAATCTTAATTTCATATACGGTATTGCAAATGGGAAGGAGATTTTATGTTCAAAACGTTTACAAACATCGAATTCAATTGCATATCTGATGACTTATGACACGAATGACGACGGCACGTAAAATCGATCGCATAGGGCCGCGTAAACACTGCCACATAGATTTTGTAACACTTACAGAGCGCGTTTAGAGGCTGCTGGAATAAATTCCAAAATGTTACTGAATTCACCAGTTGGGCCATTTTCAACAATAATGAATAGAAAAGGCGCAAATAAATTCACAACGCTCGAAAATATATATGGACGGCATTGAACACACACGTTCGTATTGACGTCCAAATCAGAACACCATAAGAACACCTTATCGTGTTAAAAACTAAACAGTTATGTTCATCTCTGAACACTAAGGAACATATTTGAACACGGGTGTTCACAACTGATCACCGTGTTTGAACACCAATGTTCACCAAATAAACATTTTCTGTAACACTTTCCAAACACTAACACTAACACTAACACTAACACTAACACTAGCGTCCGCATAAACAATTATGTGTAAAAGTGTTCTCAAAATGTACACATCACATTTGAACATACTTATTTCAAATATTTAAAATACTTATCATGAATATTTTTTCTATATTTTATTCCATAATTTCTTCAAAAATGGTGACATTGTCAATTTCGAGAACATTGAAATGTAACACTGTAATTCCTATTTTACTGAAGTTTTCAGATTTGAACACTAACATCCACGTTTTTTCACAGTGTAATTCTGTGGTAATGAGCAGAATAAGCGTGGCCCTACTCAGTCATCAATAAAGACCGTCACATTGTGACACAATATTTAGTTACTCTTGCTTTCGATATTACCAAACTTACCAATTGTAATCGTCGTCTCCTGGCAGGTCTACGGTCGAATATTATAGTTGGTGTTCCAGTTGGCACGACAACTTGATTGCCATTCCAGTCGGTGTCATGGTCATCGTTATCTTCAACAGTATGGCCACCATTGTCGTCGTTACGACCATCACTTTCGTCATGGTCACCGCTGTCCTCACCAATTTCATCTGCACTGCACGTATTCTCCTGATCACTCTGATCGTCGACCACGACGATTTCGTTCGACGTACTTGCAGAAACGTTATGACCACCACTTTCGTCATTGACACCGCTGTCTTCATCAATTGTATGTGCACTGCACGTATTTTCGCCATCACTCTGATCGTCGACCACGACGATTTCGTTCGACGTACTTGCAGGAACGACCTATACAACAAAATAACGGTACACACAAATTTGCCCAATAAAATATGGCCCTGGCCAAACCACGACGTCTCGAAACTTCACGAATACTCATTAGATTTACGGAAGCCGAGCATTGTTTGCTGTTACGGAAGTGTAAGGTTCAACAGTCCATTGATGAAGTTTGGAAAGTGGTTCAAAAGCTTGGAGACTGATATATACAAATAAACGGTTTGGCATGACTGTTTATTGCGAATATGTCCCAGTTTGCGGAAAATCGATAATATTTCTCTACCCGTCATCTCTCACCACCAAGACATATGTTCGTGGCCGTGTGATGTGGCCGAACCTGTCTAATTGGAACAGGGAATGGTATGGTCACACATTATTGAGAACAAGAGTGGAATACTTTCATGTGATATTTGCCAAAACATATGTTATCCTATAGTAACATTTTCTTTTAATACTGGGAAAATATAGTACACCTCTACATTGAGCGAGGTTTACTTTGGGAGATACAACAGTCCGACATACAGCCCGTACAAGATATTTTATAATACTGATTTCTATTGAATATAAGGTCTGCCCGTTTAACCTGCAAAACCGACTCAAAATACGATACTTTATACACCATTATCTCAACTAAAAATTTAAGTTGAGTCTCGGACTTGAAATCCGTTCTAAACTTTCCGTGGGTAGTTTATTCGAGCCTTCCCACAGCATTCGCACACCGATAAGACAAACTTTCCGCCATGTTTAAATTCTTCGGTCAATGAAAAATCACTACCACTACATTTTCCACGTTCGGGGACGGTCCCGCAGCTAGAACATTTTGCCGGTTAAACTGGCAGACGCTACATCCAATAGAAATTATTATTATAAAATGTTTTGTAGGTGTCGGACTAGAGATACAAGGTTTAATATGCAAGGCCGAGGAGGGAGAGTGTAATGGGGTAGGCTGGATGGGATAATGGGAGGGGTGAGGTGGAAGGGAGAGGGGTGAGGTGTTTAGTGACCTGGATGATATACCTGGCAGCTACCATCGGAAAAGCAAAGGTCCTTAAATAGAAAGGTAAATCTCAAACATTTAATATGAAACTTGAAACAACTGTAGGATTATTGGGCTGGGTGTGGCAGGGTGAGGTGAGGAGAGGGTCGGGGGGTTGAAGTGGAGGGGAGAGTGGTAAGATGTTTAGTGACCCTGCTTTGCAATCCGTCCAATTAGGCCTATGTCAGTTATCACTGTTGAAAATAATATTCCAGATTAAACTATAAGGCGAAGTGAAAATAGAGACTTGCTGGTTAGCTGAAGTCACAAATCACTGAACAGATAGGTCATTTCTTGTTCTCCCAATACTATGGGAGCCTATCATTCTGAAAGATATAGCTGTCCGTTATACATAGTGAGGCAATAAGAACGGACGTCTGAATCAAAATGACGCAAACATGTCTGTGAATATATAAGTTCGAACAGCGCTAGTCCATACTCGGTGTCACTTGCACCTCAGATGAAAATAAATACCTGAGATCAGCTTGAAATTCGCAATTTCTGGGACATATTCAGCGGAATATAAATAAATATGTAAATCGGTCCCCTTCATAGATTTCGGAATGTTAGAGTATAGCCGTATCATTTGAGTTGCACAGTGAGGTCATCTCACAAGAAGCGGAGTATGATTAGCATGAATTGTTAGCAGATTCTGTGATCAATATTGGAAGAAATTACACAGCCACATATTACCTCATCATTTTTGTTGCGGGTATGTAGGTAAGTCCTTACTGGAGTTGACTTCACCGAACTGTAGTAGCGATCTACCCTGAAGGGTTTTCCATCAAAGGTAGAGGGTATCCTCTGTCCAGAAAAGTTGGCGATGTAGTATTGCAAATCTTTTATCTTAAGATTTCTTGCTATATTTATACCGTCGGGGAAAAATACAGTAACTATTCGTTCTGTAAACTCATCGAAGTGACATAGACTGGGGGAATCAATCTTGTGCGTTCCTCCCCCCTTGCTAGCGTTGACCAGTGAATATATTTCGGCGTTTGGGGCGGCGAACTTCCATCCAACGTATATTCTACGAGTTTCTTTGTCCTTTCTGCCCCTGACAGCAACTCCCTGCCATGCTCCCTGCAAAAGATTTATCCACAAATACTCTCAGGAAGCGCTAACCACTTACAGAAAATACAGAAGCGTCACTCTCTTGCGACAAAGAGGCCATAATCCAGAAATCTCAAGAATAAAAAATAAAGTTATTTCGATAATATTCCACATCCAACATATACTTGGTCACCATTAGCAATGCACGATTACTGGCATCTGTTTTCGCAGTTGCAGTTACTGTTGTTTACAAACCATAATGAGCAAATGAATGGTAGGCTCCTGTTCCAGAGACAAAGTATTAATGGTAAAAATTTAATATCATTTACCTTCCTTTTTCGTTCCGATTGAAATGAATTCATTCGCTGTATAACAGCTGACTCTTTGATACTTGTTGCTGCAATTGCAAGAAATGATGAAAACATTGTAAGTGGAACACAGTCAGAAACAAGTGAGAAATGACTACATTGTAGTCAAAACCTGCGGCAGTGGCAATAATACAGTGAAAGACATATCAGCGGAGGTAGTGGTAATTGTAGAAAAAAGCGCCATCTGCCAGTGTTTTCGTGCCAAGGGAAGTAATTTTCAACTTGTAACCCACAATTGTAGGGATTGCGTAATAGTTCTGATACCATATATATATATATATTCACTTTCCCCAATCAAAATATAACGATTTTGACTGGGCCGTGACGTCTATACTGAATTGACAGACGAACTCATCATGATCGCTTTGGCAATGTTTTGGTACAAGTATCGTGTATGCCAAGTTTCAAAACATTCGGTTCATTCGTTACTTTTTGCAAATCAAAAAGGCTTTCAAATATTTAGAAATCCAAACAAATTTCGAGGATTTAGTCATAGCGCGAAAATCTGCGCTCTTCAGTCTCCCTTCTCGCTTACTTTGCCGATGAAAATGGAAAATTTATATTTCCTTCAAAGTTATTTTTCAATAAATTTAATATCAGGTCTATCACTCCGATCTGTGAAACTACGGAATGGGATTTAGGGCTTTATCGAACTGTCCAAGAGGCATAATGACACTTTTTCACTATTCAAATTGAGGCCTGTTACAGTCTTGATATTCGATTAAAATAATTGATTAGGTTTCTGCATTTACGTTTGTTATCATCTGCGAACTAAATTCCATGCCACTCTTTTCCACGCAGCAAGTCAATACCAAGACATGGTTTGCTTCTTCTATATAAATGATTAACTATTTCATTCTTAGGAAATATCATCTCCTCTGACATGTTCGGCCAAGCCTTTTCGAAGGTTGCTAATTTTATTAATTTCTTTTCTTTAAAATCAAATTCTGCAAACAAGAAACATTTCTAGTCAGTATCTATGGATATCTTCCTATACTCAATTTGCGAATATGTTTGTCACTAACTCATTCCGAAGGTGATTCATGTGCGAAGTTTCGGGGCTAGTTCACTAAACAAGGTCTGTGTGTAAGAGAATGATGTCGAATTCTCGTTATTATCTTTTGATACATCAAATTGTTGCATTCGCGAGAATAACTGCCAAGTTAAAGTCAATGCGAAAGGTGTTTTAAGTATCAAAATCAAACTCAACCCCCCCCCCCAGGAAAACAAAGGCCCTAGCTTTTGGCCACGATGTCAACTAGATCGTTTTTATGGTCAGTATCTGCTATATATGACGTAATTCTATTCGTAAAACTGATTGACAAAGTAACGTAAATTGTGTATAGAACAAGTAAATTCTAGCGGAAATGGACTTGAGAGATTGATGTCAAATGCAATATGTTTCTGCGCATTGTCTGCTGATACACATAAGTATTGAATTTACGGAAGTGATTAATGCTATTCTAAAGGGATTCTGAGTGCGGAAGAGGACGTGAACATCAATACCAGCGAAGCAAGACCCTGGCTTGCGAGAATGAGGATGGAGAGGCTGTGTTCCGAAAGAGAATCATTCAAAATAGCTATTTGCCAAATGTCATGCTTGTAACCGAAAGTGCACAATATAACTGCACAACTGTGATGTATTGTTCACGCACAGGGGTGTGTCTAACTCATTAAATACTACATAGTCATTTCTGTCCCTTCGAAGTGAGCTAACATTTGAAATTGTCCGGTAATGAGTGAGGCCATCTGAATCCTTTCGTCGGCAAAATAAGCATTCAATATTCAAGATTTTATTGTACAAACACCAGTCAAAGGCAGAGTACAAAATTTTAAGAGGAATACAACAAGAGAAACAATGGAACAGTGACATGAATATTAATATTTATATATATATGTTATATCTGAGAGATATGTTATATCTGAGTGTTACCATTGATATTAGAACCTTGATTTTTGGCATGAAGGTGCATTAGGGGACTGTTACTAGCATGTTTGGAGCTGACCTATTTTTGATGAAAATTTCTGGACTGGTGAATCTAACTTGAGCCGTTCCCATCTTAATATAGGCAGGATTTCAACTGGGGGTCCAAGAGTTCAAGGTGCGTCGGAGTCCTAATGCCTACCCTACTTCTTATGTCCTGTGACGTTATTCACACTGGGCATGAAGGTGCATTAGGGGACTGTTGCCAGCATGTTTCGAGCTGACCTACTTTTGATGAAAATTTCTGGTGATTTTTGATTAAAATCACTGGTGATTCTAACTTGGGCCGTGCCCATCTTAATATAGGCAGGATTTCAACTGGGGGTCCAAGAGTTCAAGGTGCGTCGGAGTCCTAATGCCTACCCTACTTCTTATGTCCTGTGACGTTATTCACACTGGGCATGAAGGTGCATTAGGGGACTGTTGCCAGCATGTTTCGAGCTGACCTACTTTTGATGAAAATTTCTGGTGATTTTTGATTAAAATCACTGGTGATTCTAACTTGGGCCGTGCCCATCTTATTATAGGCAGGATTTCAACTGGGGGTCCAAGAAATCAGTGCGTGTCGGAGTCCCAATGCCTACCCAACTTCGTAGGTCCTTTGACGTTATTCACACTATTCTCATGTATTATAAATCCAATCCGTAAATTAACGAAGAAATAATTCATTCCACCGAATGTAGTTCCAAATTAATTCAAACGCGCCTGAAGACAGTGTTGTCATGTGAGATCGGAGGTTGAAAAGAAAAGTGTGGCAGAGATCACACTCTCTTAGCGCATGCGCATTTCAAAAAGTCACAAGAAGAAGAAGAAGAAGAAGAAGAAGAACAAGTGAGAAATGACTACATTGTAGTCAAAACCTGCGGCAGTGGCAATAATACAGTGAAAGGCATATCAGCGGAGGTAGTGGTAATTGTAGAACAAAAGCGCCATCTGCCGGTGTTTTCATGCCAAGGGAAGTCATTTTCAACTTCTAACCCACAATTGTAGGAATTACGTAATAGGTCTGATACCATATATATCTATTTACTTTCTCCGTTCAAAATCCAACCGTTTTGATCCGTGTCGTCTATACAGAATTGACACAATTGTCGCAATGATCGCTTTGGCAATGTCTTGGTACAAGTATCATGTATGCCAAGTTTCAAAACTTTTTGCAAATCAAAAAGGTTTTCAAATATTTGGAAATCCAAATAAATTTCAAGGATTTAATCAAAGCGCGAAAATCTACACGCTTCAGTCTCCCTTCTCGCTTACTTTGCCAAGCAAAATGGAAAATTTATATTTCCTTCAAAGTTAATTTTTAATGAATTTAAATATCAGGTCTATCTCTTTGATTTGAGAAACTATGGAATGGGGTTGGAGGCTTTATCGAACTGTTCAAGAGTCATAATGACACTTTTCACTATTCAAACTGAGGTCTGTGACAGTCTTGATATTCGATTACAGTAATTAATTAAGTTTCTGCATTTACGTGTGTTATCATCTGCAAACTGAATACCTTGACACTCTTTTCCATGCAGCAAGTCAATACCAAGACATGGTTTCCTCCTTCTATATAAATGATTAACTGTTTAATTCTTAGGAAATATCATCTCATCTGACATGTTCGGCCAAGCCTTTTCGAAGGTTGCTAATTTTATGAATTTCTTTTTATTAAAAATAAAATTCTGCAAATAAGAAACATTTCTAGTCAGTATCCATGGATATCTCCCTATACTCAATTCGTGAATATGTTTGTCACTAAGTGATTCCGAAGGTGATTTAAGTGCGAAATGTCAGGTCTGTGTGTGAGAGAATGATGTCGAATTCTCGTTATTATCTTTTGGCACATCAAATTATTGCATCAACGAAAATGGCTGTCAAGTTAAAGTCAATATAAAAGTATCAAAATCAAAATCAAAAACCCCTCCAGGAAATCAAGGCCCTAGCTTTTCAGAACGAGATCAAATAGATCGTTTTTATAGTCAGTATCTGCTAATATATGACGTAATTCCATTCGTAAAACTGATTGACAAAGTAACGTAAATTGTGAAATGTAGAACCAGTAAATTCCAGCAGAAATGGGCTCTGACTTGGGAGAATGATGCCAAATCCAATATGTTTCTGCCCATTATCTGCTGATACACATATGTATTGAATTTATGGGAGTAAATCTAAAGGGATTCTGAGTGCTGAAGAGGACGGGTACATCAATACCATCGAAGCAAGGCTCTGGCTTGCGAGAATGAGGATAGAGAGGCTATGTTCCGAAAGAGGATCATTCAAAATAGCTATATATATATGCCAAATTTCATGCTTGTAACCGAAAGTGCACAATAAAAACTGCACAACTATGATATATTGTTCGCTCAGAGGGTTGTGTAACTCATCAAATACAAAATAGTGATTTCTGTATTATAAAACCAGTTGCGCATGAAGTCAGTTTTGAGTATTATCAATGAATCGGTTTTGCTAAGAGAGTAAGTTCAACTCCAGGGATTGGAGGGTCATTGTTTCGATTCCCACAGTGGGTTAAATTATTCTTCCTTTCAAAACATATTTCCATATATGCGAATTGCTTGGGGGGCGAGCGGGTGTAAAGTTAAACATGATACCAAATTGCCATTTCTATAAGTTAAACATCTTTATTCCGCGAAAGTTGGTGAGGTTGTCCCTAACTTCTGAAACGTAATTGTTGCGTTTGTTTTTATGATGCATGATCTATAATTTGATACCGAGTATTATTCAGTGTTAATTATAATGACAATGCGTTGTTTGTCCACTTCTTCACCAATTTGTGAATTATCTAGATTGGGTAAATAAAATGATTACTATATGTGTTCTGTAATGAACTCATTTTTCTACTTACTAAGACCGTCGCCTATGACTGTATGCAAATTAGCCGAGCCACTGACACTGTTGCGGCTCATCTTCCTTGGTATATAAGCAATTCAAGGATCTTAACGTGTATATACGTGTACATGCACTTACTGTTCAGCGAAAATGGTGATATCTGAAGACAAAGACTGATGCGTCGATCGACAGCTTTTAAGCGACTGAAGTTTTCTATGTGTTGACGTAAGAGAATTGATGTCTGAAGGGAAATCAACGAAGCAATAATTCATTTCACCGAATATAGTTGCAAATGAATTCCAACGTGCAAGAAGGCAGGGTTGTAATGTAAAAAAGAAGGTTGAAAAGAAAAGTGTGGCAGGGATCTCACTCTCTTAGCGCATGCGTATTTCAAAACGTCACAAGAAGAAGAACAACAAGAACAACAACAACAACAACGCGAGCCTCCCGTAGACCTGCGTGCCGCAGGTAACAACAACGCGAGCCTCTCGTAGACCTGCGTGCCGCAGGTAAAAAGAGGGGCACCTAACACCTTGTTTTCATGTCAAGGACTGTTCAATACCATAAACAGGTCGACAAATAGTGATCATGCAAAAGGGTGATGACTTCTGTGACCTTTTTAGGATGATAGCCAATGAGAGTATTTCTTTGGTTACCACATTTCAAGTGTGATGACCAGGCCGCATGGCTACCATAACAACCGGTGATCAAGCTCTGTATTTCAACTTTTATTTTCATGACACAGTATAAGTGAGAAAAACTAACCTGGAAAGTTAGTTTCGATTTTTGGAGCAAAAATTCGCGAAAAGAAAATTGCTACAATTGTTCGCAATCGAGGTCAATATTAACCCTACTCGCTTAACTATGGTGTTCTATTTGTGCCAAGTTAATCTCGCGCGTCGACTTGAAAAACTCGACGCGCGACGCGAATAGTCGACGTCGCGTTTTAAAAGATGACGTCGCCCTCTCCGTCGCGCGTCGACTTTTACAATGTTAAACAGATAGGCCAAAGCTCGACGTCGTGTTTCAAAAGTCGACGTCAACTTTTGCCCTATCTCTTAATATTGTAAAATTCGACGTCGCGTTTTGAAAGGCGCGTCGACTTTTACAATGTTAAGAGATAGGACAAAAGTCGACGTCGACTTTTGAAACACGACGTCGCGTTTTGGCCTAGCTCTTTAACGTTATAAAACCCGACGCGCGACGGAGAGGGCGACGTCGCCTTTTAAAACGCGACGTCGATTTTTCGCAAGTCGACGCGCGAGATCAAATTGGCACAAATAGAACACCATACTTAACGCACGCTGATTTGAAGGTGTTCGTGAATGAAAGTGTGCCAAAAATTATGTTGGGCTGGAAGAGTAAATTGCTAAATGTGAAGGATAGAGTTAACGGATATTGGAAATCTAGTAATTACTGAATGACGAGCACATCCCATACTATACCCCATTTCCCTCAATCTTTCTGTCATCATTATAACAGTCTGAAATTCGGTAGACGCATCAGGCTTGTTTTCGTTGTGAAAAGCAGAAACTTACTTTAGTTTTTCAAAATTTTACCTCCGTTGCTGAATTAAATATTAGGAAAGATTGCCTTATTTGAAATGAAACTTAGATAATACACAAAGCCGGATAGGACCAATGAAATGGGTTAACAAATAAAGAAAAAACAAAAACATAATCAAATGTAGGCAAAAATGGCGACCCGTCTCGTGTTGATGTAGTCATGCGCAAGTGAATACTTCGTTCTATCGCCATGGCTCTATCGTCAAAGCTCTATCGCTTTATCGCCATAGCTACAGGCCCTCAAGAGGTTTGTGGGGGGTGTGAGCGGTGGTATTATACATAACCCCAGGCTTTATATAAAAATACATCCTTCACATCATTACCACCGCCCACACTCTCCAAAACTCTTGTTTTGCGGGCTTGTGGCGAGTTTATTCCTGCATAAATCGAGTTATACTCGGTTAAATGATAAAACACACACCAACAACACAACGCATTTTCAAATTTTCTACCTCTCGTTGACAGCTTGCAAATGAATCGTGAGCATGCGTGACAAAAACGCGAAATATGAAGTCAATAAGGTAGATTGCAGCATTCTCGCGTTTTGATTTTCAAGCGTTTTTGATTTTTCAATGGGTTGTCGCATTCTCGCGAAGAAGCATTGTCGCATTCTCGTCTTCTCGGGATTTTCGTTGTGAACATGATACATAACAGATATTTCGTTTGCAGTTAAGGTTGAAAAAACTAATTTGTTGCACACCACCCACTATTAATAAGATGAATATGAAGGAAACAAATGTGAATAAAACAGTCGATTCTGACGTTTTCCCATTCTCGTGCTGCCAACGCGAGAAAGCGCGAATGCGACCACGTGAGAATGCCAAGAAGGATCGAGTCTCGCATTCTAGCTGAAAAACGAGTATGCGAAGCGAGAACGCGAAATTTATCTCACATTCTCTCCATTATATCGCGTTCTTGAGCCGCATTCTCGCATTCTTGCTCTCTCGTCTTGACAATATGCAATGAAAACGAGAGAATGCAACTAGACGAATGAGAGAAAATGCGATTTTTGCGTTCTCGCATTTTCTTGAATATCGTTCTTTATAGCTAGGTCATTCTCGTATCTTGTCCCTTCTAAACTAGGTCAGGAGATGACGAAACTGCTTAGAATAAGCTGTCAATTCGAAACCATTGTAAAGTCAATCATAGAAATGAAGTTACCGCCATGACCTCACAGTATGGCGTTACAATGAAAATGTATCTACATTTGAAAGATTATAGATCATCTATAGATTTGAGAAGTAAATTGGATTGCTTCCAGTCAAACCTATCACGCGGTGGAAGGCAGAGATAAGACACCCCACTCCCATGGAAATCGGTTCTACGAGCGCGATGCTTTTGTAAAGAACCATGTTCACTAGATAGTCGTTTAAGAGTACTTTTGGGTTCTATATTGAACCAAATGGATGGCTCTGTGCCTCAAGGCTCAACTTAGACAAAAAATGAGTCTATTCTTTCTATTCAGCGAGCTAGTCGTTTTTCGGGCATTTTAAAAAAAGTTACTTTAACAGATAAGCAGAGTTATCAACCTGAATTTGTCTGTAATTAGTGCCAGAAGAGACTGTTAGCTTTGGAATAGTATTGAAAAATGAATGTTTCAGGGCATGGCATCATATGATTCAACGTATACCACCATGCAATAAAACATACCATGTCACCGCATGACTTTTTCCAAGAGTGTTTGATCACAAAAAACAAATAACAAAAAATACATATTTTAGCCTTTGCCTACCTCCTACTACGTCTCTACATCGTTGTCTCAGGGTGGCTTGCTCACCGACTGTTTGGACCCCCAGCCTTTGGAAGTCCGGCTCATTCAGTAGGACCACTTGATCTGGTCCAACCTGCATGTAAAATGTAGACAATGACATATATATATATTATATGGCTCAACAAAATATACTGCATGCATGGTTTTTAGACTACCTGTAGCATGGAAAAAGATTGCGTTGGCTCCCACAATATTTAAAATTTAAATTTCACTTGTAAGATTTCAATTTCAATTTCAAATTTCATATTACAATTGAGAATTAAGATTTAAAACTTATTTTAATTTAAAATTTCAAATTCACATGGAATCTCCTTGCCTCGGCCAAATGAAGCTAAGCCTCAGATGTGATCATATTCACAGATTGAACGGATTGAGCTTAAATTCATGAATTTCGATGTTTCTTCAACGAGACACGGTCAAACGGACAAAACTGAATCAAGATAAATAAACCCGAGTGAATGGAATTATTACCTTCCCTGTCTTATCCTGGGTAGTTTTGAATCGCAGAGAACACATGATAAATAATCGGTCAGCCGACCTTAATATCAAACCAGTGTCTGTGTACAGTTCCATAGTAACAAATTGAAACCTGTGTAAGAGGCTCGAACGTAATAATAGTGCTCCTTTTTGTGACGAGTAATAACTTGTGGCATGAATTTACCATTCGTAAATCGGTAGTTGCGAAGTGATATGTTGGAGACGTACTCATGAAGGAAATTAGGAAGGACATGTCTGTTCATTGACCCGTCAATTCAGCTCACTATTTTCACTTTTCCTTATCTTTAACCTGGAAGATTATTTTGAATTAGTGATAACTGAAATAATTTCATACATATGTAGGGCCTACTATAATTTCCCAGTATTCAAAGAAAATACCATTATGCTAAGAATAATGTATATGTTTGCAAATATTGTATGAAAATATGCCAGCTATCAGTTATATCATTTCATATATGGGGCAAAGTAAAAATAGACTACCCAGTTGCTTGTCAGTCGAGGTCACGGGTCTGCAAATAATGTGGGAGCCTATCATTAGACTCAACCTTAAGCGACTGGACCGCTAACGTGTTGTTGTTATATCGCCATTGTTGTCACCAAGGAAAATGCTTGAATATCTTTAAATAAACAAATTCACATCACAGCAATCCGAAACTTCATATATGTTATTCGGGCTGTTGTCGTGCAATATTTACACAGAAACTTTTTCAATATTTGGATAAAAAGATGTTCCAAAACATTTCTGAACTTGGTCAAGTGTTGGAAAACACAGAATATCACTTTCGATCAAGAAAATCCTTCAAACAGTGAGATAAAATGGGCTCTCATAATCACCTGTTTAAAATAATTTAGCAAGTTCTGCAAAAATATCATATCCCATGTTTCCTTCGTGGTCCTAAAATGCTATTGAAAAGACATTTTGAGGATTTGATTTTTGCCAAAAGTATATCTTGTGTACCGAAAACTGACAAAGTTCACAAACGTGTTAAAGCATCTTTTTATTAAACTATCTTTTATACTATCATTATTATATGAAATTTTAACCCGTTATGGTTTGTTGATTTCGAGATATTCAAACATTTCCCAGCAAATAGGTAACAAAAGCAACACATGACAAGTTACTGGTTAAGCCTTCTAAAAATGGTCGCTTTCCCGAACATGACCATCCTCCCTACAGCGCAGGCTCACGTTACATCCCTGCCTCCCACAACAGGAGTTAGCCTATTGACCTGACCAAATATAACAGCCACATACTGTGAGCATGAACGCACTACCGGTACTTTGTTAATCATGAAGTGAGCAGAAATGTTTTGAAACAACTTTCCTGATTTCTAGTTAACAGAGGTAGGCCTACTGACAAGTTTTAAAAGTAAGGAAATTATCGTCAACCAATGCCTCACAGGCATCACTATTTTGTATACGTCGCTTCCGGTGAAAAAGTCGCGCGGACAGGAATCCTGCCCAAGATATCTTACTGGTGGTTGGGGCATTTTTAGACCCTCAGCGAGGTGGTTAATTGGAACATGACTAGAGAACCCATGCATGAACAAAACGGAATGACATAGGTTTTGCTTATCAAATGTTAGCGTGTAGGTAACATCGACTTCGTGCTGTGACGATCATATACTACATATACCTTTTCTGTTCGAAACGTCTCAATCAATGCGCCCAGGCCCATGTCTTTGATGATGTCATCCATTACGTCAGCCATTCTGAAAGGCAGGAGAAAGGCTAACAGTAAGACCAGATACACAGAGTTAAATTTTCTATGGCAACTATACTTAAGACAAACATCAGACAGATGTATGAAGCAAATATAGGAGAAAGACAATGACCACAGCCGTCTTCCATGGCAGTTGCATTTTGTATAGAATATTTCATCAAGTGAGCTTAGTCCGGAAGAAAATAAGATTGTTAATTGAAGGCAAATGTAACAGATGTGGTTGTACCCAAATATGAGTGTCCGGCCTCATATCTGGGTGAACAACATTTCTATTACAGCAGACCACCTCTCAATCCCAGTAGAAAATTGTACCAGATGACCAGCAATTTATATCACCGTAGTGTTCATACACGTGTGTATTAAAATCTCACGAGTATAAATAGCGGAACCGTGGATTTTAATCACTTACAATGTGTGCCACTTCCAAAATCTGAATGCCTTGACAATAAATTTAACGTCGCGTTATGTACATTACCATCCTTGCTAAAATCAGAGATAGCTCTATCTCTATGATGGATATAGCCTCTGGTGCGCTTGGGCACTGTATCTTGTTCAACTGTAAAGCAACATCCTGCATATATTGACCAATCATATCACTTGTTTACCGCGACCCTGGCCACAGTGACGAGCTTCGTAAACACCATAGCTTTGAGATACCCAGTAGCAGATGAGCACCCACATTTTCAACGACCATGACCATTAATAATACAAAAAACATAGTTCAAAACAAAATATATCTGAAGAAAAAATAAACCCATTCATCTACCATCAAACATCCAACAAGCCGGGCAATGTAGGAAAGACTGAAACGTTAAAGACGGTCCGCGATTTCAGTGTATCCGACCTCACCTTCCCACTGAAGGACTTGAATTGGGTGAAATAACGCACGGGTTTCTACAAAATTTCACTGATCTATCCATTAATATTTTATTGTTATGCATGCTTTGATTATATATTTTACATTCGGTATCAGCGAAAAGTTTAGCACAGAAAGTGAAACCCTAACGTATTTCACCATAAGCGCAGTTTTTCTAGGTCACCTAACTGGAATGTGGCGGAACGCGGTCTGCTAAATGCAAGAAGGCCAAGAGTTCGCCTTTGGCTCACAAATAAAACCTTGACGCATTTCTTGTCCTTTGCTGTAAACCAATATGAAACAGAATTGGTCTTGCTAGCGTTATGTTACTTAGCACGGCCTGTGAACACTTGACCTATTTTAAACCACATGTATCAGTGTTGGACATCTGGGGAGAGTTCGTCATTTACGACGAGATTCAAATATGCATATGCAAGGTGTAAAGCTAAAGCCATGTCTACATGGTTCGTCCGAGCTCCCTATGTCCAATCTTCATTTTATCCAGCCAATTTCTACGTTCCCACTTCGAACCTGCTTTGATTTATCTGACCCCTTCAGCGTTCAAAATCCAAGGTGTAAATTCCACCAACTAACGACAGAAGAACCAATCAGAACGTACACATCGATTGCGAGTGAAGTCACATAGAGTGACATCATCCTCTATTAGCGGCGTCCTCCTCCTAATATGGTGCCCATTAATTAGACCAGCCAATCAATAAGGCTCTTGTGTGACCCATTTCGAATTTCAAATGTTTTCGAGGTCAATGACGTGTCGTGTCTATTTATAAGTTATTTGAAAATTGAAGAGGTCCAGATATATCAAGGGAAGTTCGAAGTGGAAACGTAGAAATTGGCTGGATAAAATGAAGATGCCTATGTCCTGGACGATCGGAGAACCTCTCTACATAATAAACTCTGGAAAACAATCTGAATAGCAAGATTAGAGTCACTGTAGTGGAGCCCTGGGCGTCATAATGCACCAGACATGCGGTGATATTGTGGAGTTTCATAAAAATATTAAATCAAAGAAAAATAAGATCAACCAGTCAGTGGTCAAAGATGGTAGACCTTAACTGTCCTCAGATCTCTGTGAGTCCGGGGGCTAGCTTAGTCTAGCTTAGTCGCTCCAAACTTCTGAAGTGTTCTTACAGATTGACTTCCAAAATATATCAGAAACATCACACAAAGTATAACTAAACCGTCATCGATGCTTACCAAAGAGATTAGATATGTTTGAAACACTATGTTTTAACCAGAGTGGAACTAAATATGTAGACGCGGTCGAGGGTATTCTGTATGGTGTTCCATTTGTGCCAATTTGATCTCGCGCGTCGACTTGCAAAAGTCGACGCACGACGCGCGACGCGAAAAGTCGACGTCGCGTTTTGAAAGGCAACGTCGCCCTCTCCGTCGCGCGTCGCGCGTCGACTTTTACAATGTTAGGAGATAGGGAAAAAGTCGACGTCTTTTGAAACACGACGTCGACTTTTGGCCTATCTCTTTAACATTATAAAACCCGACGCACGACGCGCGACGGAGAGGGCGACGTCGAATTTTAAAACGCGACGTCGACTTTTTCCGTCGCGCGTCGAGTTTTGATTCTTCAAAAATGCGACGCACGACGCGCGACGCGAAAAGTCGACGTCGCGTTTCGAAAGGCGACGTCGCCCTCTCCGTTGCGCGTCGACTTTTACAATGCTGAGAGATAGGCCAAAAGGCGACGTCGACTTTTGAAACACGACGTCGAGTTTTGGCCTATCTCTTTAACATTGTAAAAGTCGACGCGCGACGGAAAGGGCGACATCCCGTTTCAAAACACGACGTCGACTTTTCGCGTCGCGCGTCGTGCATCGACTTTTGCAAGTCGACGCGCGAGATCAAATTGGCACAAATAGAACACCCTAATTTTGCGCTCATTTCGAAACTGACACGCTCGTATATCAACTCAGCCTGACGCGCGTCCAGTTGGCGAAGGGGATAGCAAATAAACATAGGCGTCAGAGTTTCAAAACACTTCATTGGTCAATTCAAATTTTCAAAAGGAAAACCAGCATCCTCATTGGCTTGTGAAAAAAACTGGAAGAAGATTCAGCCAATCACAGACTTTTTGTAGGGGCTCATTATCTTCCCTTTCTAACTTCTAACAAGCAGCCAGAGGATGCTAGGTCCCCCGCCAAAATGGCAGCAATATTTATAAGCGCTGTCGGTTTCAGAAGATATTCATGAGGATGGCAACAGCTACTTCACAGGCGTAAGAAGCAGAGGGGTCTTTCCACCTTCCCAGGTTTGAGATCAACTCCGAATGGCTGACTGAATGTTGATTGCTACTGTAATATATTTTCTTTACCATGTAGCATGAAAATTATGTAACCGAAATGCAACCCAAAGAGACAACTCATGGCATATTATCTGCAAACTAAATTAGACAAGAATATGAAGGCATCCTCAATCTATTGCCCAGAAACCAAATTTAGGCTTTGCCACAAGGAGTCACCACCTGTAGGTGCAAGCAGGCAAAACACAATCCCAAATGACATCTCATGTCATGGTATCGGCATATGAACTTTGAGACTCTGAAGAGGGGTCCTCAAGTTATTGCCGGTACTAGATGCCCACCGGTGTTCATGTTATTTGGGGCGGGTCACATATGAATACAAAATTTGAAAATAATATGATCAATGAGCAGTTGCCAAATTATTGCCCGGAAACAAATTTTTCCACCAGGAGACTCCACCTGTAGGCAGAAGCGGGCAAAATACAATCCCAAGGAACATGGTATCGTCGGGACATCTGCATACCAAATTTGAGAAGAATCCGATGAGGGTCAAGTTATTGCCCAGAAACCAAATTTAGATTTTGACACCAGGTGACGCCACCTCTAGGCGCAAGTCAGTGAAATGCATTATCAAGCGACATCTTATGTCACGGTACATTCATACAATATTTGAGAAGAATCCGATGGTCAGTTCTCAAGTTATTACCCGGAAACGAATTTGTGATGTTGCCACCAGGTGGCGCCACCTGTGAGTGCAAGTGAGCGAAAGGCAATCCCAAGCAACAGCTCCTGGCATGGTAAATGCATGCCAAATTTGAGAAGAATCCGATGAGCCGCAACGTTTCTCATGTTACCCAGAAAGGTACATATGTAGGATATTTCAAAGAAATTCGACCAAGTGTTTCTAAGTTATCACTTGCAGCATGGAATAATGGAATGAACTCTAGTGGCGCCACCTCCGGGTGGATTTTGCTGAAACGCATCACCAACGGTGTTTTGTCGCAGGGAATGCATTTACCAAATTTCGAAGAAATCCGACAAATTGTTCGAAAGTTATCGCTCGCGAAGGATTTGAACAAACATGAACGGACATGCATTAAAGATTGGAACAAGACCCAGTGGCGCCACCTGTGAGTGCAAGTGAGCGAAAGGCAATCCCAAGCAACAGCTCCTGGCATGGTAAATGCATGCCAAATTTGAGAAGAATCCGATGAGCCGCAACGTTTCTCATGTTACCCAGAAAGGTACATATGTAGGATATTTCAAAGAAATTCGACCAAGTGTTTCTAAGTTATCACTTGCAGCATGGAATAATGGAATGAACTCTAGTGGCGCCACCTCCGGGTGGATTTTGCTGAAACGCATCACCAACGGTGTTTTGTCGCAGGGAATGCATTTACCAAATTTCGAAGAAATCCGACAAATTGTTCGAAAGTTATCGCTCGCGAAGGATTTGAACAAACATGAACGGACATGCATTAAAGATTGGAACAAGACCCAGTGGCGCCACCTACAGGCGGATCTTGCTGAAACGTAATACCAGCGACGTCTTGTCGCAAAGAATGCAGATGCCAAATTTCGGAGGAATCCGACAAAGCATTTAGGAGTTATCGCTTACGCAGTATTTGCACGGACATGCACTAAATATTGGAACAAGACCCAGTGGCGCCACCTACAGGCGGATCTTGCTGAAACGTAATACCAACAGACGTCTTGTCGCAAAGAATGCAGATGCCAAATTTCGGAGGAATCCGACAAAGCATTTAGGAGTTATCACTTACGAAGCATTTGCACGAACATCCACGGACATGCACTAAAGATTGGAACAAGACCCAGTGGCGCCACCTACAGGCGGATCTTGCTGAAACGTAATACCAACAGACGTCTTGTCGCAAAGAATGCAGATGCCAAATTTCGGAGGAATCCGACAAAGCATTTAGGAGTTATCGCTTACGAAGTATTTGCACGGACATGCACGGACATGCACTAAAGATTGGAACAAGACCCAGTGGCGCCACCTACAGGCGGATCTTGCTGAAACGTAATACCAAGAGACGTCTTGTCGCAAAGAATGCAGATGCCAAATTTCGGAGGAATCCGACAAAGCATTTAGGAGTTATGGCTTACGAAGTATTTGCACGGACATGTCCGTGCATGCACGGACACATAGAAGCAAGACCCCAGTGGCGCCACCTACAGGCGGATCTCGCTGAAACGTAATACCAAGAGACGTCTTGTCGCAAAGAATGCAGATGCCAAATTTCGGAGGAATCCGACAAAGCATTTAGAAGTTATTGCTTACGAAGTATTTGCACGGACATGTCCGTGCATGCACGGACACATAGAAGCAAGAACCATTTTAAAGTCCCCGGCCGCGTTGCGGCGGGGGACAAAAATTGTCTCATTTGGAGCAGGCTGTGGCTTGTATAATTTTATCATTTAATATATCATATTAGCTCCTACATGTACATCCCACTTAACCTCCATTATTCACAGCCAGAAAAATGGTGTAACACCATGAAGTCATCACCAGTGAATGGTGTTCAGTTAGAACCAACACCATATGCCTCCAACTCCATTAATTGGTGTTGGCTACACCGTTGTTTGGTGTTGAGCTTCTGATACTGTTAACTGGGGGTATATTCGGACGGATTTGAAGGTTTTTCTATTGCACACATTTCATTTTCCTACAGACTGTAACCATATCTGGCACAGATATTTAATGTTCCACGTTTAGGCTCCTAAAATTGAGTCCATATTGGATAAATATTAATTACGCTGATTAAGTCTAAAGATTGTCCGAATTCACCAGATAGGGTCAATTCGGGCAAGCACTAATTATGCGACGATGGGCGAGAACATGTCTTCTGTGAGGCGTATTCGGATACACCGGCGCTGAAAAAGTCGCTAGAGTCATTTTCGACTCATTTCGGAGAATTCTACGACCTATGAGTAAATTCGAAAAAAAAGGGGAAGGGAGATAACTCCTGGTAGCATGAAATGTTATAAAAGGTACAAACTGAACATTTCTCGAAAAAATATGCTTGTTTTACTTTATTTTTGACTCTATTATCAAGCCAATTATTATGTGTTTCGGAAAAAACATCAACACATGGCCAGGGCTTTGAATTTTCGTGACCAGTAGAAGTTTTGCAAAAATTGAGATGAACGAAAAAAAAGTGTACAGTTAATAGGGGAGTTCCGTTTTTAAGTGTAGACTGCTGGCGCTTGTTTTGTTAAAAGTTGAGAGTTATTCTTGGTCTTATTTTCTACGAAAATTGTTGATCGAGCTTGTGAATCCAAGAGAAAATCACGTCCGTCTCAGTGCGAAAGCGCGGGCAGTTGCGAATAACCTTGGTGAGAAGCGGATGACGCCATCTAGCGGTTGCTGCAGCCACTGAGAATGGATTTTTTTTTATCAGACTGGGAGGTCATCTATGGTGGCCGACAGCTGTGATTCCATAAATGTAACTTTTTTAACGTTTTTATTTCTGTTTTCTTCTTTCTATTTTTTTATTTTTATTTTTTTTTTATTTAAATTGAAATATTTTTCCCCATATTATTTCATTTTCAATTCATTTCCCCCCCCCCCCCGTTTTCTTTTTGTTTCATTTTGATTTCGTTTTCATTTTCATTTCACTTTCATTTCATTTTGGTAAATTAAAAAAAAAGTCATACTATTGGCTAATGTGTATCATGTGTGTGTTCATAATGCCGTACCCTTAGCATTTCTCTCACAATGCGAAAGTGAAGATGAACCTGTACGACGGTAGCACTTGCCAATTGCCAATCCCCCCGTATGTTCTCTGTCCTCCCATAGGGGTAAATTCTCGATGCCACGGTGCCGACAAAAGTTCCATACAGCGGAAAACAATGCCGCAGGATACGAGGTCATGTTGAGCGAGTAGATTCATTTATATGTCGGAAATTGGGTGTTTCATGGAGTCTGACTGTTGGTTCGACGTGCATTGGCCCCGTTACCAACAACCAACAATATAAATAGCTAGGTACCGGTAGGTAGAATATATTGTACCAAGTACACTAAATTATGCAAACAATAGCTCACTGTATAATGGAATATACATATATGGAATTTGTGGGTCATGATTGCGAAATAGTTGTTGTTGTTCTTTATCTGTAAATCCACTCTAAACTCGATGGGTATCTTTCACTGATGCTAAAAGAAAAATCACATGGTGCTATATTCCCGAAATGCGGTTTGTTCTCTTGTGCTTGAGAAAGTAGACGGCGGGCGGTGTTCGATCGATCAATACATTACATGTTGTCCGACTCATTGATGGAGAGCAGGGCAAAAAAAAATTAAATAAAAGACATGCAGTGGTAACTAAGGTGGGTAGAAATAATATGTACACTATAAACAGGAGAAACATGGTTATGTTATTTACAACCCTTGTGTGGAGGGCACAGCTGATACTGATGCTAGCTCTAGGTTCCCAAACTATTCCGCAACCATGACGCACAAATTTCATACAGTGAGCTATTGTTGGTATAATTTAGTGTACTTGGTACCATATATTCTACCTACCGGTACCTAGCTATTTATATTGTTGATTGTTGGTAACGGGGCCAATGAACGTGGAACCAACAGTCAGATTCCATGAAACACCCAATTTCCGACATATAAATGAATCTACTCGCTCAACATGACCTCATATCCTGTGAAATTGTTTTCCGCCATATGGAACTTTTGTTGGCACCGTGACATCGAGAATTTACCCCTATGGGAGGACAGAGAACATACGGGGGGATTGGCAATTGGCAAGTGCTACCGTCGTACAGGTTCATCTTCACTTTCGCATTGTGAGAGAAATGCTAAAGGTACGGCACTCTGAACACACACGTGATACACATTAGCCAATAGCATGATCTGGCAGCTCTCGGCTGGCAGAGCTCGGCTGGCAGTTCTCGATCACAGAAGAATTTGTTTTCGTTTTGAGAGAGGGACAAAAAAATGGCAGTGCCGGGCGCTGCCACCTTATACATTTTTCCCCTTACAGTGATGAAAGTGAAATGGAAACAACATCAAAATGAAATGAAAATGAAACTTTAAAATAAAATGAAAACTGTTTTTTTTTTTCAATTTACCGGTAAGTAAAAAAAAATATAACAAAATGAAATGAAAGTGAAATGAAAATGAAAACGAAATCAAAATGAAACGAAAAAGAAACGGAAATGAAATTAAAAAAAAATGAAATGAAAGTGAAATAATATGGAAAAAATATTTCAATTAAAAAAAAAAAAAAAAAATTAGAAAGAAGAAAATAATAAAAAAAAAACGTTAAAAGGTTACATTTTATGAAATGGCAGCTGTCGGCCACCATAGTCATCTATCACCAATAAAATGGTGTATAACATGCCTGGTCTGTGTTATTTGCTATTACTGAGGTGGAAATTCTTCATAGACAAGGGACGGCCTGATCTATCTGATAATGTCATATACAGCAATTATCTTCACTATAGTTAAATTAATTCTTTCAGCATTTCCGTAGTTCGAACCACTATTATTTGTACAAAGACGAGACCATTGCTTTGAGATTGACCTAACAGATCTAGACCTGGTTCAATACAAACCTGAAGGAAAGGTTTCCCCATTGGATGTGATATGGATTCCTCCTTTATACTGCATGGAATTCATATTCAAAATTGCTAAGAAATTTACACCCACGTTTCTTTCGCGTTTCGGACAGCAGGATGAATTCGACTCGCATTTTCAAGATTACAATATACAAACTCTCTAAATGGACATCTGTCCAATTAGCATTTGAATATTTGAAGGACAGATCATAAAGGAAAGAAAACATAGATATTTGCTCTCTATTTTAATAACAAACACAAATGATGACAATTTTGAAATCTTTTGTGGGTGGTGAAGATCAACTCGTTTCTGTGACTGAAAATTGTTCTAAAACAATAACTTTGCCCTCCGAAATTTGTCCGAGCGAAAAGACTTCAATGTCACAATTTTCGATTACAAAATCGCATGGAATAAACAGCGCGTATTCCGTTGATCCGGAATTGACATCTCTACTGCGGCATTATGTTACAATGCTGGTGAGTTTAGATTTATCGCAAATCAATAGATATTTTGTTTGACGATCAATATGATTCTATCACTGAAATAAATACTGAAATTACCACTTAACCCCACCATATTTCTCGTAGATTTAACGCTGAAGAAATAGCACGCGTTTTTCGACTAGGCGTCAATTTGCCATTGCGTAGTAGGCATTATATTGTCGAATTGAACGAGAAACAAACAACGCAGGTCCGTTGTTTGACATTTATTTGAGTCCACAGAAAAAGACGTTCCGATAAACCTAGAAAAATTTACACGGATGCTCTATTGCAAGAAATATCAGGCGTTCGCTGGGAAAGTGATCCGGAACTCCCCGTGATTCGGAGCCCACAAAACTACTGTACTGAGTGTTCAAAATTACAGACAAAAACCTCTGGTGGCTAAGATGATCATTTTACTGTCGTTTGATGACCTACCTGTGCGAAAAGGAAATAACAGAAGAAAAAACAAGGATTGCTTGATAATAAATGTAAAAAATGAACTTCTGTTCTTTTCTTGGCCTCTTGTATGGTTGGCCATCCCTGTCAGAATTCGTCATTTAGAGGCTGCCTCTAAATAATATATACCATGGTACAAAATGCCAAGCCTGTCATAATTCGTATTTAGAGGCTGCCTCTAATTATTTTGTACCATGGTATAAAATGCCGAGCCTGTCATAATTCGTATTTAGAGGCTGCCTCTAATTATTTTGTACCATGGTATAAAATCGCCTCTAAATCGCCAAGCCTGCCACAATTCGTATTTAGAGGCTGCCTCTAATTATTTTGTACCATGGTATAAAATGCCGAGCCTGTCATAATTCGTATTTAGAGGCTGCCTCTAATTATTTTGTACCATGGTACAAAATCGCCAAGCCTGTCATAATTCCTATTTAGAGGATGCCTCTAATTCATTTTAGCCGTAAGTCGTAAATTTTCTCCTTCTTATTACTTCCACCAATGATATGCGCTTTCACAAATTTGGTGCCGGGCTTTACGCTCCTCCCCTTTTTTGATTTGGCGGGAAATGTAGGGCCGAAATGTAGACGGAAGATGGCGAATCCGTCGAGGCTCAGGTCGCCAAATGCACCTTCTAATCGCATGCAGTTGATGTGAGTTCAGAATAGACAACGCGACTTAAACACCCTTCTGAATGGAATCCGAGAGCAGGCAGCAGCAAATCCCCGACAACCTGATGGTGATCGAGTCATCCACAGGCAGAATTCTTCACGACTGTCACTGTCAAGTTCAAGCAACAGGGTTCAAAACCTTACCGCTATATATGCGGACCTGACCAGACCGGTACTTCCTGGGACGGCGCTGGTGGGACTCCTATACATAATACGGGGGATAATAGGGCTCAATGTCATCACACAGTTTGATATCTGACCCGCGGGGCCGATTTGTCGGGGCCAGATGAGATAATAGCGGAACGAAAGCTTGGATATTTTTCGGAAAATGACCCTGGAAATTCGGTAGCTCCGCCTCTCGGAGAAGCCCCGGGGAGAACTCATTTACTGTTACGGACAAGGCTTGTGTTTTGGCAGTGATTAACTATTGATTTTTTTTACAGACCTTATAGACTCTTGGGGAAAAAATTATCGTTTGCATCATCATTTATACATTGGAATTTCATAACACGAATGTTTGTAGACATCATCATTTATGAATGCTTGAATACGGATGTTCTCAATATTTGACTGAAATAATTATGCTGAAGTGTCAATTATATAAACACTCGCAAAATGATGTCTTCACTTTCTCAAAGTATATTTTAAAACAAATATCGTGACGGAAAACATAAACATATCAAATATATACTTTTTATTTAACAAAATGTATCGTTTAATTACAACATTGAATTGAATAATAATTAAATTTTTTGGGGGTAATGTTTATTTGCCAATATATTATATAGCGCTTTCTAGCCGTCAGATTAGTCTTAACTGACTCTTGTTCTCGGGGGTCTATTCATAACCTGCCCCCAATGGTTTATTTTAATTCATTCAGCAAACTTGTTAACAAAATCTGTCTTCTACGTGTCTGTCAATCAGATGTCTAGACAGACTGTCTGTGTTCATGAACACTGTTACATTTGACGAGACGAGAGATATCCTTCTCTCAAAATATATGTAATTTAAAGTATAATGATTAATGCACGTAAATATAAACCTGTAATATTAGTGAAGAAAATATCCTGGGAGAATAGCGAAATTGTGTTATCATGCATTTCTTAACATACAGCCTATTGAATAAATGATTTTAATCAAGTTACTGACGTGAAATATGGTTCAATATTTCAGAAATATTTTCGATGTATTGTCATCTGAAATTCGGAGAAAACAATATTTATATAATTGTTTTGTGTTCGCTTAATAAATATTAAAAAAATTCCCACATTTGTTTTGTGTTCAACTGAATTTCACTGAATATTGTGGAAGGATAATACAAGGATTTCATACAGAAACTGTTTAAGGAACTCGGCAGACCGGACCTCCAGGGGCCGGAAGTCTTTGCCTAAGTAAGGTTTCTTGATACCTGGGACGAATATACTCGTCCCAGTTGATACTAACGGCCCTGCACAGACCGCGTCAGTATTACACTATGGGAGATGCGAAATTACGCTAAACACTCGGCACTGGACAGACAGCTCATATCATATAATGATATGAAAAAATATGTATATATTAGTTTTGTGTTCGCTTAAAAAATATTTTTAAAAATATATATATGGCAACATTTATTTCGTGTTCAACTGAATTTCACTGAATATTGTGGAAGGACATGAAGGATTTCATACAGAAACTGTTTAAGGAACTCGGCAGACCGGACCTCCAGGGGCCGGAAGTCTTTGGCTAAGTAAGGTTTCTTGATACTAACGGCCCTGCACAGACCGCGTCAGTATTACACTATGGGAGATGCGAAATTACGCTAAACACTCGGCACTGGACAGACCGCTCATATCATATAATGTTACTGACATGAAATATAATTCAATATTTTAGAAATATTATCGATGTATTATTACACCCTTGAATTGAATATCCCATCTGAAATGTGGAGAGAAAACAAAAAAATATGAGAAATATGTATATATTAGTTTTGTGTTCGCTTAAAAAATATTTAAAAATATATATATGGCAACATTTATTTCGTGTTCAACGGAATTTCACTGAATATTGTGGAAGGACATACAAGGATTTCATACAGAAACTGTCTAAGGAACTCGGCAGACCGGACCTCCAGAGGTCTACGCAAAAAGAATGTGAAAATTACTTCACATGTCTGTTTTTTATTTAATTGTTCAGTCGCGAACAGTCTCCGTCTCGGTCTAACTACGGGGAGTAATCGTATATATTTATTAACACCGCCGTCCCCTGGCGAGGCTAGACGATCGACCGTGCGCCTTTATAATCCGATTAGCCTAATTCAGTCCACCGTCCACCGTTTACAGCAGGCATAATATATAGTGGTCTGACCAGCGCCGTTCCACCGAGGTCCGGACCTCCACAGGACGGGTAAGCTTTTGAATACGTATTACCTCGCCTCTCGAAAGTCCATCGGAGAATAGCGCAAAGCACCTTGGGAGAATATGTCAAAAATCTTGTCTCTTCCCATTTACTCACGTGACCATATCTCTACGCTTGTTACAAGTTTACTCATTGGTCAAATTTAATATTCTTGATATGACATCGAGTTGTTTATGACTTACGGCTAAAATGAATTAGAGGCATCCTCTAAATAGGAATTATGACAGGCTTGGCGATTTTGTACCATGGTACAAAATAATTAGAGGCAGCCTCTAAATACGAATTATGACAGGCTCGGCATTTTATACCATGGTACAAAATAATTAGAGGCAGCCTCTAAATACGAATTGTGGCAGGCTTGGCGATTTAGAGGCGATTTTATACCATGGTACAAAATAATTAGAGGCAGCCTCTAAATACGAATTATGACAGGCTCGGCATTTTATACCATGGTACAAAATAATTAGAGGCAGCCTCTAAATACGAATTATGACAGGCTTGGCATTTTGTACCATGGTATATATTATTTAGAGGCAGCCTCTAAATGACGAATTCTGACAGGGATGGCCAACCATACTCTTGTCCGAATTCACCCCACTGTCCGAATACCCCCCCCCCCCCACACACACACCACCAGTTTACGATACCCACTTATCATCAACAACAATGTATGATGTTGGGTCAGACTGAACTAACCCCAACACCATTTTTTGGTATTGGATTTGGGCAATACCATTTATCAAGATCACTTTATGGCGTTGAACTGCCACCGACACCAAACACCGGTGTTGGCCCAACACCATTTTTCTGGTTGTGTTGTGCGATTCGAGGATTATATTTCCCAAAATGCTCTAATTTCATTCCAGGTAAATAATTTAGTCAATACCCCACGATTAATGAATTCCAGTCAATCATAATGTCTTCTTCATCGATGATATGGCTTGTATTCTAATTCCGGCAAGGCTTTGGTGTAAAACCTCCCATTGACAGTGCGGTACAACTCCAAAACGGGGAACGTTCTCAAATTAGGAAATATATTTCCTGAACAGGAAACTTTTCCAAAACAGGGAACATTCCCAAATTAGGAAACATATTTCCTGAACAGGAAATCTTTGGCAAATATGTTTGTTCATTCATAAATTGCAAATAACACAAATATTATACTCAAATGTCCTCTAAATAAGCAAGTTTAGTACTGTTTCATTATACAGAATAATTATTTTTTCTTATTATGGTTTCAATGGATCGTTTGCCCACCATAGGGCTGACCAATGTTTCTATTTCAGGAAACCATCATATTCAGACTGGAATATCTCAGGCTAACAATGGCTAACGATCAAGACACTGATCATGTGACGGCAGGGTCAAAGTGAACTATCTTTGTGTGGATGGTCAATGTGCAGAGAAGTGCAGTGACTGAGAAATTAGGATCCAAATTTAATAATAGCATTATTTGAACAATTGAAACCATAATGAGAAAAAATAATTATTCTGTATTATGAAACAATACTAAACTTGCTTATTTAGATGACATTTGGGTATAATATTTGTGTTGTTTGCAATTTATGAATGAACAACAATATTTGCCAAAGATTCCCTGTTCAGGAAATATGTTTCCCAATTTGGGAATGTTCCCCGTTTTGGAGTTGTACCGCGCTGATTGAAAAGGTAATATCTCGGACAAAAGACTGACAATACAACTTGCAGCAAATGCTTTGTCAATTATATTTCGTGAGTCTTACACCAAATCGTTGCCCTAATTCTTACCTGTCTGGGCAAGTAGGAGCCTACATATGAGGCGACATTAAGTTTGCTGTCAAAACATATCAACTGATCGAGAATGAGATGTGTACCGGCATGTCTATATGCATGATAATAGTGCACCTAAATAAATTCGATTTTAATAGTTTTTGATTCACGGTCAGTCACCGTCACCCCTTTCCACTCCCACCCATCATAAACTGACACATTGGTAGAAAAGACCTTAACTGTTGTTCAGACTTATCTTGCTCGAGCTAACACACTTCGATTGCCAGCACACTCGCGTTACACAGTTCGTCTTCGGGCATGCTGTTGAAAATATTAATTTCAGTGTGCTGAACAGTGACAGTGCAAGCTTCTTTGTTTATTTAGCTATTTAGCATAATAAAGACGTATGCAGATATACCTTTCATCTTCATAGGTCGTCCACTTAATGAATACCTACCTGTATGCAGTTTCTCAAAACACCGGAAAGCAAATGGCGGAACTGGCCTCGTTTCGATAGGATCATGCGCAATGCTGATGTTTTGATTTCGCATCCTGACTTCGCGCTTCGCGCCTCGCTGTTTTGATTTCGCATCCTGACTTCGCGCTTCGCGCCTCGCTGTTTTGATTTCGCATCCTGACTTCGCGCTTCGCGCCTCGCTGTTTTGATTTCGCATCCTGACTTCGCGCTTCGCTGTTTTGATTTCGCATCCTGACTTCGCGCTTCGCTGTTTTGATGTCGCATCCTGGCTTCGCGCTTCGCTGTTTTGATTTCGCATCCTGACTTCGCGCTTCGCGCCTCGCTGTTTTGATTTCGCATCCTGACTTCGCGCTTCGCGCCTCGCTGTTTTGATTTCGCATCCTGCCCTCGCGACTTCGCATCCTGACTTCGCGCTTCGCATCCTGACTTCGCATCCTGACTTCGCGCTTCGCTGTTTTGATTTCGCATCCTGGCCTCGCGACTTCGCATCCTGACTTCGCGCTTCGCATCTTGACTTCGCATCCTGACTTCGCGCTTCGCTTCGCTGTTTTGATTTCGCATCCTGGCCTCGCGACTTCGCATCCTGCCCTCGCGACTTCGCATCCTGCCTTCGCGACTTCGCATCCTGCCTTCGTGTGTCGGTCCCGATTCATAACACAATACAGCGATGTCCCTTCTCGGCCATCATAGATGTTCCATGATGTACAGGTCATCGTTTTTTATGTGTTTTTTTAATGTGATAAATATAACTAAAAAGTCAAATGGATTCAGGCATGAAGTATGATTTTTTCAATTTCGACGAGTGCTTATCAATGCGAAATATACGTGAAAATATAAAACCATAAATCTACATACATTACGTTCGAATTTATTTCTGGGAAAACGCTTAGAACGCGTCTCTGGAGATCTGGAACTTCGGAGCTTCTGGGGCCTGAACGGCTCGTGGAACCTCGCGTGTTGGGCTGTGAGGATTTGGTTGTTTTATATCTTTGTGTGAATGAATCGTATCTGGTTTCCCTCCCAAGAACTATAAGTCATCGTTTTGTATGTTTTAAATATAACTAGAACGTCAAATGGATGAAGGCATGAGGTGCGATGTTTTCAATATCGATGCATGCTTATAATTGCGAAAAAAAAAATCGTGAAAATAGAATCATAAATGTGCATGCAGTATGATCAGTTTTATTTTCGGAAAAACGTTCAGAACGCATCTCCGGCAATCTAGGACCCCGGAGCTTCCGGGGCCTAGGCGGCCCGTGGACCCCCGCCTGTTGGACTGTGATAGTGGTCCCCCACTTTCAATTACGTTTCGACGCCACTGGGTTAGCCTACGAGGTATATCGGCCCAAAGCATTATTATTGTGTTTTCAAGATGACAAGAGAATAAAATATAATACTGATATTTGACAAATGACGTGTTCGTTTAACTGTTGGAAATCGCTCAGAATGCATCTCAGGCCATCTAAGGTCCCAGAGCTGTATAATATAACCCTAAATCTGCATACAAGATTCAAGATTCATTATGTTCAGATTTAATTCCGCGAAACCTCTTAGAACGCATCTCCGGCGATCTAGGACCCCGGAGCTTCCGGGGCCTAGGCGGCCCCTGGACCCTCGCCTAAAGTGTTATGATAATCGACCCCCCTTTGAAAAATCCTAGCGACGCCCAGGATAACTCGAGGAAAATATTATTTTCCAGTGATCATGTAGTTGACTGTCCGATCAGCTATCGTGGACGGAACTTAACAGTGCGCAAAGCACCCATATTTTGCTTGCATCTCCTTATCAGTGATGTAACTGTTTTGTGAAATAAAAATTCAGAGGAAGTGACTCCGGTTATACTCTTAAAAAAAGTACATCCAGAGTTAGCTCCCTTGCCTGGCTGATTCTGAAATGTCCATCTTCCAAGGTTTGGATTGTCAGAGAGATTGTTACACCGTCAAATGTGAAAACTACGCAAAATGTGAAAGGTGTCAAAAGTGAAAAGTTTTTACTGCAAATGTGAAACTTCATGCTAAAAGTGAAAACTTTCTACCCCAAATATGAAAACAAAGATACACTAAAATATGAAAACTTTTTACCGCAAATGTGAAAAATAAAATAAACTAAAAGGAAATAACGCTAAATGTGAAAAGTCGGACTATACAGGTGGGTTTCCAGTAGAGCAGCTTGGCCCAAATACATAGTGTGGGAAGTTTCAGCCCCGTACCCCACGGGGCTATGAAATTCTGGATGGGTTCATATTGTTTTCACTTAGCGTTATTTGCTTTTCACATTTGACGTACAGTATATTTTTCACTTCTACAGTAAAAAGTTTTCACAATTGACATCTTTTCACAAGTGGCGTAGTAGTTTTGACATTTGAAGGTGTAACGAGATCATATTGAAAAAGTATGATCATTTCAGACTGATTAAAATGGCACAGGCATGCTGCACTACAAACACTACAAATATTGCATGTTAAATGTCCATACTGAAGGATCCTGCAGCAAAGTTTTGTTCTGGACAATAGTCTGGTGGAAAGTTATTCAGGGTCCAGTTTCCAATTTTACATTTTTGCTGTCCAGATTTTTCACCAAGAATGATGAGAAACCCAGAATTCCCGCAAAAACGGGAAGATTTACATCACTGTTTTATGCTGGAACAGACCTAGAGTTTCCTTTTGTGCAGGTAACATCTCTATCACTTACAGTGGCCTGAAACTTGAGTGTTTTCTTCACATTCTGCCAGAAGCTATCCATGTTGACTTTTATGGTATCTCTCATTTCCTCCGGATTGTGCGAGAGCAGATTGAAGAACTCCTCAAGAACCTGAAAAATAAAAATTAATGCATGTGCATTTAACCAAAATGCATTCTGGACTAGCGATTACTAAAATAATAAAAAATTAAACATCAGGAATCCAGATAATAATAGATCGATACAAGAATAGTGGAAATTAATTTGAATATGAAAAGTAATATACAAATAGCTTGCACTGATGAACTGCCAATTGTTTGTATCTATATCAGTCTACAATCCAAAAATAAACTAAATCGAACAGACGCAACAAAGAAATAATTTTTCGTTGAAAACCTACAAGGAAATTCATTATCCCAACACTGAATTGATCAGCAATATCAAAGCCACCAGACAGGTCTCAAAGACGTTACAACACCCATCCAGATACTGATCAACCAACCAACAGTAGAGCTTAAACCTTGCTATTCCGATGGGTACCGCCAATGATACACCACGATGCGGACTAATTTTGGGAGGTACAAGCAAGCTAGCTATATCAAGCGAGAGAGCAACATACACTAAAATGTTTAACAAAATAGACGGACAGTTGACTTGTGGCAATACACCACATCATAATTAGGCAATTGTTAGTTGATTGTTTGTTTATCACGACCTAGATTTTCAAAATTTAGATGCAAAATGCAATAATTATTTATTAATATTATGGATTTTGATGAAAATTTCATGCAAAATTGAAGAAAATAGTGTCTATAAAGATAAATAATTAAAATTCCTGCATGAATTTTGATTATTTTCCCCAAAAATATAGATGCGAGAGGGTCACGAGAAATAACAAATCATCTAACAATGGCCTTACAGCCATGATAGATGCCCAATGACAAACGACCTACGTCCAGACAAGAATCTCAGTGAAAAGTTATTCAAGTACTCCATGGCAATTAAAACTGCCACAGCTGATTGGCTAATACATATGAATCAGAGTAGGAGCTTATTTCAGCTGCTGACTGTAGTTTTCATCACCATGCACGAAGAGCGCTAAATAAAAAGATGCAGAGCAGAGAGTGTCTCAATTCTGAAATGTCCATTTAGTGGGATGGTTAATGACTTGTTTATCGTAGATTACTTGGTTACTAGCCGGTGGAACTAGTAAAATTAACAATGGCTAGGGTTCCGACTTCGATGGAATGATGAGACTGTGTTAGGACAGAAATTTACTTACGAAGTACCCTTCTTCAAAACAAGGGAATTTTTCCATAATAGGCCGCATCGCTCCCCCTGGTAAAGTTGTAGTCCATCTTCTCCTTCCTAGTCTGGTTTCTTGAAGTAGAGTTGAGATATGTGCTGTAAAGTTCAAATATATTGTTACATTAGGATAATGTCGAGTTTGATATATCATTCACGGTACAGATACGATTGTCTCCCGTGGACCATAGATTTATTCAAGTTCATGTGCCTTATCTTCCCTTGCCACTAGGGGAAGATCCATTCTCGTCTCGCGAGACTCCCTACTGCGAGAAAGAGTCTCACGCGTAAATGGGAGCCATCCCCCTGGGATGACTTGCTTATCGTAGATTACTTGGTGACTAGCCGGTGGAACTAGTAAAATTAACAATGGCTAGGGTTCCGACTTCGATGGAATGATGAGACTGTGTTAGGACAGAAATTTACTTACGAAGTACCCTTCTTCAAAACAAGGAAATTTTTCCATAATAGGCCGCATCGCTCCCCCTGGTAAAGTTGTAGTCCATCTTCTCCTTCCTAGTCTGGTTTCTTGAAGTAGAGTTGAGATATGTGCTGTAAAGTTCAAATATATTGTTACATTAGGATAATGTTGAGTTTGATACATCATTCACGGTACAGATACGATTGTCTCCCGTGGACCATAGATTTATTCAAGTTCATGTGCCTTATCTTCCCTTGCCACTAGGGCGAGACTATTGTACAGCAGACAGCAGAGCTGATGAACTTTTTGAACCATCTTCCCTACCCAGTAGCATTATTGGCTGGATTACAGGGTTTTGAGTACTCTTTGAACTGGCAAGGGGAATCTTCACCCCATCATTTGTGTTCATTATACCATCACTATACATGTACACCCCAATGCAAAGCGAAGTTAGCAGAGCCGAATTATACACACAAGACAAGTGTGAGCGATATCAGAGTGCATTGATTCTTGTGTACATTAAAAGTTTAGCCCATACTAGTTGCCGTTTTTTGTGTTTTTCTATGTAGACTGTAGTAGAAATAATCAAAGTGAAAGGCAGCCATATTTAAAATGGTATCGACACGGCATGAACAAATTCTGGTGTACACATTGGGGGGAACATGCATGCCAAGTTTCAGCTTAATCGGCCAAGCGGTTTCAGAGAAGAAGATGTTTACGGACGACGGACGACGCACGACGGACAGTCAGGCCATGACATAAGCCGGGCCCATCGGGCCTTCGGCCCAGATGAGCTAAAAATTAGTAATTTTTAATGATTTCCTGATTTTTAGGTCACACTGACCTTTGACCTCTGACCTTGACCTACATTTGGTATGCAACACATCGTTCCCCCCTAGGGCATCCATTCACCAAAAATTATAACTGTAGATAGAAAACTGTCAATGATCAATGATTTCCTGATTTTAGGCAACAGTGACCTCTGACCTCGACCTTAATTTTGGTACGCGACACATCGTCTCCACCTGGCGTATCCACTGACAAAATTTGCAACTGTGGATAGAAAACGTTCAGAGATATAAACCGGACACGAACACTTCAGTGATTTCCTGTTTTTTAGGCTAGTGACCTTTGACCTCTGACCTCGACCTTTAATTTGGTATGCGACACATCGTCTCCTCATAGGGTATCCACTCATCAAAAATTAGAACTGTGGATAGAAAACTGTTCCAGATATAGACCGGACACGGGGGACGGACAGACGGACAGACAGACAGACAGACGGACAGACAGACGGACGGAAACCGCCATCACATAATACGTCCGCCTTTTGGGCGGGCGTATAAAAATTAAACATCAGGAATCCAGATAATAATAATAGATCGATACAAGAATAGTGGAAATTAATTTGAATATGAAAAGTAATATACAAATAGCTTGCACTGATGAACTGCCAATTGTTTGTATCTATATCAGTCTACAATCCAAAAATAAACTAAATCGAACAGACGCAACAAAGAAATAATGTTATCCCAACATTGGATTGATCAGCAATATCAAAGCCACCAGACAGGTCTCAAAGACGTTACAACACCCATCCAGATACTGATCAACCAACCAACAGCAGAGCTTAAACCTTGCTATTCCGATGGGTACCGCCAATGATACACCACGATGCGGACTAGTTTTGGGAGGTACAAGAACGCTAGCTATATCAAGCGAGAGAGCAACATACACTAAAATGTTTAACAAAATAGACGGACAGTCGACTTGTGGCAATACACCACATCATAATTAGGCAATTGTTAGTTGATTGTTTGTTTATCACGACCTAGATTTTCAAAATTTAGATGCTAAATGCAATAATTATTTATTAATATTATGGATTTTGGTGAAAATTTCATGCAAAATTGAAGAAAATAGTGTCTTTAAAGATAAATAATTAAAATTCCTGCATGAATTTTGATTATTTTCCTCAAAAATATAGATGCGAGAGGGTCACGAGAAATAACAAATCAACTAACAATGGCCTTACAGCCATGATAGATGCCCAATGACAAACGATCTACGTCCAGACAAGAATCTCAGTGAAAAGTTATTCAAGTACTCCATGGCAATTAAAACTGCCACAGCTGATTGGCTAATACATATGAATCAGAGTAGGAGCTTATTTCAGCTGCTGACTAGTTTTCATCACCATGCACGAAGAGCACTAAATAAAAAGATGCAGAGCAGAGAGTGTCTCAATTCTGAAATGTCCATTTAGTGGGATGACTTGCTTATCGTAGATTACTTGGTGACTAGCCGGTGGAACTAGTAAAATTAACAATGGCTAGGGTTCCGACTTCGATGGAATGATGAGACTGTGTTAGGACAGAAATTTACTTACGAAGTACCCTTCTTCAAAACAAGGAAATTTTTCCATAATAGGCCGCATCGCTCCCCCTGGTAAAGTTGTAATCCATCTTCTCCTTCCTAGTCTGGTTTCTTGAAGTAGAGTTGAGATATGTGCTGTAAAGTTCAAATATATTGTTACATTAGGATAATGTTGAGTTTGATACATCATTCACGGTACAGATACGATTGTCTCCCGTGGACCATAGATTTATTCAAGTTCATGTGCCTTATCTTCCCTTGCCACTAGGGCGAGACTATTGTACAGCAGACAGCAGAGCTGATGAACTTTTTGAATCACCTTCCCTACCCAGTAGCATTATTGGCTGGATTACAGGGTTTTGAGTACTCTTTGAACTGGCAAGGGGAATCTTCACCCCATCATTTGTGTTCATTATACCATCACTATACATGTACACCCCAAGGCAAAGCGAAGTTAGCAGAGCCGAATTATACACACAAGACAAGTGTGAGCGATATCAGAGTGCATTGATTCTTGTGTACATTAAAAGTTTAGCCCATACTAGTTGCCGTTTTTTGTGTTTTTCTATGTAGACTGTAGTAGAAATAATCAAAGTGAACCTGATCAGGGCTGTTCCAGAAAAAAAGGTATTGGGGGGGGAGGGGCAGAAGGCACTTTATACATTTAACCTATGGGTGGTCCCATAATTGCACATTATTAACATTAGGTTAATGGTGAAAATTCTATAGGTGGTGGGTCAATCAAAATTTTGCCTTCTGGCTCCTCCATATCTTTTTTATTGGAACAGCCCTCAGATCATATCCAGGAAATTAAGACAGAATAAAAAAGATACATCAATGCAAGGACAGGTTGAAATAATGGATGTCCAACTGGAATTCAATAAGTCTGCAAAATGTTAGTGAAACGGTGTGATAGTTCATCTAGGTGATGCTAAGCATATTACTCTATACTTTCAAACTCATTCATCAAAAACACGTAACGGAGATAGAGACTGGACAAGAAACTGTCAACAGAATTAGATTAAGGGCCATAACTGTGCAAAAAAAAATGCATGTAATGGGGAAAACATGACAGTCCACATTTACATGATTTTAAGTATGTTCCTCCAGAATTTCAGTCTTCCATCAAATAGTAAACGAAACACAGGCTGGACAGGATAACCTTGGCAGAATATGATGAAGGGTCATAACTCTGCCGAATCGGCCCAACTAGACCCAGCAGGGTGTACACACCTGGAAACTTTAATCCAAAATCGCATTGATATGGCCCGGATAAATTTTGGCCCTGTAACATTTGCAGAATTTTTTATTTTTTTAAGTAAACACCTATTTGCAACGAAACTTGAGGGCAGTATTGGCCGAAATATCCCACGGACAAGCTGAAAATGAGGGCAGCTTGTGGAATGCACAGAGTAAAAAGTGTGGGTGGGCGGTAAAAATGTAAAGCAGTGCTACTGTTACTATGATATAACATAAAATTTTGTCACTGGGCGGAGAGTGGATATAGAAACCCTCACACATTTTAAAGGAATAGCCCTGGATGACCCCTATTACTGTAGTTCATCATGAAATAAAAGGAATTGTATTATAATATATATTGATCTATTTTGGATGGGTGAGTTGGGCGGATTCTAAAGACGATTGGACTATATACAAAAAATTTACCTTTGTTACGTTTGTTTTCATGCCAATGGTCCAACAGTTCTTTTGAGTGCTTCTCATAGGTTTCCTCTTGGTATTTTTCTGGAAGATCACTTCCACCTCCAGTGGCACCGTCTAATCTAAACTTCTTAGGAGCAGGGCCAGGTACGGATTTCTCCCCGTTCTCCACAGCCTGTCCATTTTCTCCAACAGTTGTCTTACTCTTACTGTTCGCTTGCATCCTCAGATGTCGAACCCTCTGGCCAACTTTCTTCATAAAAAAACTCTGTAATCAGAAGTAGCAAATCAGTATGTTTGTACAATAAGTATAATGTAAAATGGATAATGATGCCCCTCCCCACCTCCTGTGCGTAGTACTAAATGAATGCTGATTGGATGTTGATGCAGTCGTCAAAAAATTGTCGGCTGCCAATGATGTGTCATCAAACTTCTTAGTAGACAAGGAAACCATCTCCATGATCTCGAGTGACTAGTTTTATGACGTCACTACCAGTTGGATGTGGACAGCTAGCTCTTAACCCGTTTGCTGCCCAATGTGAGTAAACACATACTCCTAGTAAATGATGCACTGGATTCTGTCGCGTAGCGAACTAGTATACTCGACGTATGACGACAACTTCCGACTGCCACGAGCATCGCGCAAGACCAAATATAAATAAGAATAGGTGTAAAAGTTATTTTTGATTCTCAGCTGTTTCCCTGATATAACAACATATGTTTAATTCACGAATACTCCTAATGCTGACACTATGGGAAGATTAGGAACTGAAAAATTGGCCATGGCAGCAAACGTATATGAATCATCTGATGTTTTGTTCAATACCTAGTTTCCTCCCTTGTCACATGTATAATGCACCTACCTATCAAAATTCAAATCCGTAGCTTGAAAAACATTCAATATACAGCTCGGACATGAAACGGATGGATGGACAGTACACATATACACACCCAGGGTCTGTTTCCATCGTGGACCAATACTGGATATTCCTTTGTCATTCTTCTCCCGATTGATTGATAATGTTCCGTCGATTTCATCTCCGGATATTTGGAACTGTAGTAAACTGCAGTTTCATTAACCACCATGTTGAAGTGCTGGACACTGTTGTT
Organism: Hanleya hanleyi; assembly: GCA_036873755.1. Lineage (NCBI taxonomy): Eukaryota > Metazoa > Mollusca > Polyplacophora > Lepidopleurida > Hanleyidae > Hanleya > Hanleya hanleyi. The sequence goes on along the minus strand of JAVTVY010027441.1, from coordinate 11,475 downwards.
TTGAAGTGCTATCTTCAACCCTGCGCTTAAAGTAGGTAACTCAATCCGGTCAGCCGGCGGTACGTGTGGAAGTCTAACTTTTCCACATCTTTTATCTGACAAATATATATACATACAAAAGGACATTTAGTATACTTTCCATATATCTGCCAAATGTTGATCAGCCAATGTGACAGCATTGATACACAGATGATCCTAGAAAAAGTCAATGGATCCATGTACATGTTTTGTACATAGATCCATTGACTTTTTCTAGGATCATCTGTAGGTCACCGTCTACATGTGTCTTGTGACATTCAGCTTCATATTTAGTGTAATTTTTTTGCAAATATCCATTTATCTTGGGAGAGGGGCAAGAGAGGGGACGGCATCATGCATGCAGGGTTACCTCCCTGGAATGATAAGATATTGTGTTCAACAAGTCAGGAGAAAATCAAGAAAAAATCAGAACACAATCTAAAAAAATAATAATAAAAATCTCGTGGGTAGGGTCATGCTTTACTGTTGCAGCTTTAGCAGACTGCATCATGAGGTGATATGTTGGGGTTCTTGTTCATTTCAAATACGTTTTAAGACTAAACGTTAACGATCATGAGAAAAAAGAGAGTGGGCCGACTTAATAACCACTATTACCATCAACATCGACTTGCATCATGTCCATGTTCTCCGTTGAGGAATCACTGGTCAAGTCCACTGATGATTCCTGCATGAAAAAAATAAGAAACAAAGCTCCGTCATTGACAAATTATAGTAGCTAAATACACATACAGGGGTTGAAATGGTTGGGAAAAAAAAATAAAAGATTGTCCAGCATTATGACTGACAGGTAATCATTTTCTACCAGTTTCCTCCAAGAAGGACCTGAATGCGCCACCATTAAAAATGTCACCTAATGACATATTCCAAGATAAAGTCGTTTAGCTCTGATAATTTAAAATGTCAGGAATTTCCATGCAATAAGGGGTCATCCATTTAGTATGTACGCACAGAAGGGGGGGGGGGGGAAGAGGGAGTCTAAAAGTTCAGAATATTTCCTATGTACTCTAGGTTAAATTTTGCGTACAAAAAGTCGCCATTTTTGCGTACATACTATGGATGGCCCCGAACTAACATCTATTCTGAAAGAAATTTATCAAATTTGAGTATCTTCAAGGAAAACATTTTTGGTTCCGTTGCTACAGGTCACCAGGGACAGGTTCAGGCCTCGCCGTGAGAGGCGAATGATTACCCGGGTTCACCAAAATGGTTTCAGGCGAGTGGCCTAATGCTCGCCGAGAATTACCATCACTGACACTGGATTTAAAAAGAATATAGACGGATTTGCAGGAAATCAAATTGCCAATCAGGGACAGGGTAAATTTCAACCCCTGTAAATATATATATGTCGAAACCGGAACTGTACTAGGAGAAGGCTGAATATGGGTAATTTTAATAATTTATACAGTGAGATCAGACATGCAACACCTACAATAAAATGCAGGGTCTCACCGTCTGTACACCTACAGGCAGACAATTCCACGAATTTCCAGGTCACTCAGAATAAGATTCCAGGTGTCATTGAGCTAATTCAGCTACATACTCGCTGACATGCTGCGTATCACACATTTAATATACAGTCCGCTTTATGCATACACAGACATTTACGAAAAATTTCATCCATAAGATATAACGTTATTGTTGCAGTAAAATAGTTGGGCAATGCAGAGTACTTTCCCCTGAGAATTGGTTGGTTGGTCGTCCGTCACGTCCTCACAATTTTCCAGGAATTTCCAGGACTTACTCTTAATTTTTAAGCACTTTCAAGAACTTTCTAGGAGTGCTATTTGTTTTAACGAGTTTCCAGGAGGCGTGCAAACCCTGAAAATGGCAATAACTTTTGTAGGAGTACCTGGACTTGGCTGGGTTGGACCATGATAGCTGATGATGGGGGCGGTTCCCAGAACTCTCCTTCTTGTAATAGGATTAACACGGAGTCATGGACCTCTAATAAAATTTCATCATCGTCAATGTCTGTACCATCTGCTTCCAGCACAACGCTATGCGCTGTCTGCAAGCCTAGCTTTTCTCTCCCTGTCAGATAAAGGGGAAAGTTAGAGAAGGAACGGTAGAGCAAGCAAAGGAAAAAAGACAGATAGGAATGGAACCCTGGAAGCAGGGCAGATGAATAGTCAATGAAGCATCTCACATTATTAAAATCACGATCTGATCTGAATTACAGGGTTTACCCTGGCATGCAAGAACTATTTTATTTTACATCTAATCCTGAATAACAGTTTAACTAAAGCCACAAGCTCAATGAATGTTTTCTGTAGTCCTACATGTAGTAATAAGTTCAGGTGATTTAACTTTTAATAGACTTTACTGAGAAATGAAAGGAGACTACAGGAACGCAGTAGAAGCTACCAGAAATTCAAGTATAACTTAAGCCAAAAAGAAAAATATTTCTGTTTCGCACTACATAAATATTAGGGTGGCACCGTAGTTTGGTAGGCAAATAATTTTATTTTGTGACAAACTTTTATACTTGTTTACATGATTTTGCTCTGAAATGACACTTGATGTTCTAAATGGCAATATATAAAATTTCAAATGAAGGTTGAAAAAATTAAGGTACGTAGGCTAGTGCGAAACATACATATAATTTTTTTAGCCTTATTTTTATCTTTCAATTCCACATATAAAGTTGCTCACCTTTTCTCTTGAGCTCTTCCAATGTTGAAGCTACAACAGCTTTTCGAAACTTGGGATCTCGATCCCTCCTCCATATTTTCAGGAGCATGGCCTTAATAATTCTCGACCTTCCTGTATATAATACATCAGGGCAAGGAGCAACACCAATGCAACACACAAACAATATATAAACCAAAAATATTCAAATAGCAAGAATTGAGCTACTTGCACTACATGTGATTACAAAATTTCCAGTCAACCTCGCCATCATTACAGAATGGTTATAAGGTAAAGCTGCAATTTGTAAATCTCAAAATATGTAATTATTAGACTCAATATTTCGACAAATTTAATGTCATGTCGTACGGCAAGTGAACAAGGATACATGTACTACATTAATGTTGCATTTGGCTGTACATTATTGGTTCAAATGCCAAATTTCGTCAATTTTCAATTTAATTTTACATAAAGAAAAATATTTACATGAATCATTTCAGCTACCAGTAGGTTATCAATATTGAATTAAAATAGCAATGAGACCAACAGTGTGTGTGTGGGTGGGGGGAGGTTATGGGAGATTGCCATTGATTCCCGCAAGGTGACTGTACAGAAGTGACATGTTTTATGAAAATTCATGTGAATTCGATCTTGTGAAATACGAGACATGATCAGTCACTGCATGATGCAGGCCAATGGCTACAAAAATAGGGATATTTTCAATTTCTTAAAAAAATTGGGAAAATATAGGGATTTTATTCAAATAATAACAGGGCAATCTTCAGTGGAATTTTTCTTTCCAAAAAAAAAAATAGAACCAGTTTTGGAAAAAAGTAGGGATAACTAAGTGGACATATTTGGTGAACTGAATGACCAAAATTAGGGAAAAATCCTTGAATAAGGAAAATAAGGAAAAGTAGCTTGGCCGCAATAACGGGGTAACATCTACCATGTGTAATAAGGGGGCATTCAAGTATAATTATCACGTATGCAATGGGGGGGGGGAGGAGGAAGTAGGACGGGGAAGCGGTCAAATACTAATAAGTCAGGATTTCCTATGTACGCTAGGTTAAATTTTGCGTATGGGGGGGTCGGAGGAAAAACATTTTTGCGTACGTAATACTTGAATGCTCCCGTATGCATAGCCAAGAGAACCATGACGATGCAGTGTATAAATACGACTACACCGCCATGCTTCGTGTTGTTGTTGTTGCGTGTCGGCGTCGACCGAAAGTGTCGTTCCACAACTATGCAGACTGTTCCGCACTGAAACGATGCCTTCTAGACATTCGTCATAATACTCACAGCCCACTGTTCAATTCCGGCATTGCTGAAAGCTCGTTTTAATTCGTAATCCAACTTTTGTAAAAACGAAGATGTTCCTTTTCAACGTGTTGAACAGAAGTCGGCCATTGTTGGGAAATCCTTGGTCACGTGATCAAGCGTGTCAAACAGTCACAGTTCCCTGATGCGTGGCATGGTTTTGTAATGCAGAGATAATGCATTATTTTAAAACAAATAAATCATTGAATAATAGATTCTACTTGTTATATTAGTCGTTGGGACTAATGCACACCAATTTAATCACAACCGATAGTATATTTTTAAAAAATCCATATGCTATCCATTATTACAAAACATATCACGTATCAGGGGACTGTGGGCTCAGTCCACAGTTGCGGATTTTTGGTCCCCCTCAAATTCTTTGAAATTAAAATTCCACCAGGTTTGACCCCATGAGAATTTTTGTTGGCTTTTTGTTTATTGATATTTGTGATATCATTCAGTTGACTAGTTGATTTGCTTCAAATCAGTACATGGTATTTTGCCAGTAGGATTGGCCCATGCCTCACTATGCAGATGGAAGTGTGAAAGTGTGGCTGTGAATTGGGGCCATTTTCAGCTTACGAGCACATGGCATACTTTACGGTGTAAAATCGAGCTTGAAAACCGCGTGGTCGACACCCTATTTTCTTTGCCAATTTTTGTTGGTCCTTGGACTGGGCACACTGTCGGTGAGTTTCAGGACAATTGAATAACAAGTTTTTTCTTTGGTGGAGGGGGAATATTACCCATTTTGGACCAATTTTAGAGGACTTTCCTGAAGTTTGAAGCAAGTTCAGTATGGGTTATGGGGACCCTGATTTTCGTCAACAAGGCTTACATCTGTCTCGGCTTTATGTCAAGAGCCTACTCTTTCAGAAAATATATAGTTCTATGGGGGTTCTCTAATAACACGGTTGCTGTTTAGCATAAAATGAACCTGACTACTGTTTAATTTCAGATGCCATGGCCCTTCTGTAGACTGCACCCTATATGACAGAACAGGCACTTTCTCAGGTAACATTAAATTTGCATATCTGATAAAAAATTTCCATCCAGAACTAATATTGTTTACTATCAAGTTGAACACAATTCAAACCAATGCTATTCACACCCAACACAGGACTGAAATTATTAAAGCAGCACAGGGGCTTGGGCTAGAAAGGGGGGAGGGTAACTCTTAGCATGGCCAGGAAATATCTGTTAAAAGGTGTGTAGAATTGCCAACATCCATGTTGGTGTTTTATCAGGGGAGGGATGGGGGTTCAATTGTCCCAGGAATTTTTCAAAAGTTTTAGTGTCACAGAATAATTCCTCTGGGACCATTAAAACAGCCCTACCCCCCCCATAAAACCAGCATTGGAGTTGGCAATACTATACTATACACAATGTAACAGATATTCCCCTGTCATGCTAAGAGTTATCCACCCCTCCCCCCTTCTAGCCCAAGCCCCTGTGCTGGTTTCATAATTCCAGTCCTGTGTTGGGTGTGAATATCATTGTTCTGAATTGTGTTCAACATAATTGTAAACAATATTAGTACTGAATGCAAAATTTTCAGTCAGATATATTCAAATTTGACATAGCGGTCTAGCCTGACAAAATGGCGTCGCAAAAACTGTCAAAATATGAATGGGGTAGGGGAAAGGTATCGCTCTGTTTTATCTTAATATGACTTTCAACCATTGAGTGTCATATATCATTATACTTGTACAGACCCATAGATTGAAAGGAGTAGATAAAAAAAAATCCACAAAAAGTACCCTTCACTTAAAGGGCTCAGTCCACAGTTGCGGATTTTGGTCCCCCTCAAATTCTTTGAAATTAAAATTCCACCAGGTTTGACCCCATGAGAATTTTTGTTGGCTTTTTGTTTATTGATATTTGTGATATCATTCAGTTGACTCGTTGATTTGCTTCAAATCAGTACATGGTATTTTGCCAGTAGGATTGGCCCATGCCTCACTATGCAGATGGAAGTGTGAAAGTGTGGCTGTGAATTGGGGGCATTTTCAGCTTACGAGCACATGGCATACTTTACGGTGTCAAATTGAGCTTGAAAACCGCCTGGGCGAGACCCTATTTTCTTTGCCAATTTTTGTTGGTCCTTGGACTGGGCACACTGTCGGTGAGTTTCAGGACAATCGATTGTCAAGTTTTTCTTTGGTGGAGGGGGAATATTACCCATTTTGGACCAATTTTAGAGGATTTTCCTGAAGTTTGAAGCAAGTTCAGTATGGGTTATGGGGACCCTGATTTTCGTCAACAAGGCTTGCATCTGTCTCGGCTTTATGTCAAGAGCCTACTCTTTCAGAAAATATATAGTTCTATGGGGGTTCTCTAATAACACGGTTGCTGTTTAGCATAAAATGAACCTGACTACTGTTTAATTTCAGATGCCATGGCCCTTCTGTAGACTGCACCCTATATGACAGAACAGGCACTTTCCCAGGTAACATTAAATTTGCATATCTGATAAAAAATTTCCATCCAGAACTAATATTGTTTACTATCAAGTTGAACACAATTCAAACCAATGCTATTCACACCCAACACAGGACTGAAATTATTAAAGCAGCACAGGGGCTTGGGCTAGAAAGGGGGGAGGGTAACTCTTAGCATGGCCAGGAAATATCTGTTTAAAGGTGTGTAGAATTGCCAACATCCATGTTGGTGTTTTATCGGGGGGAGGGAGGGGGGTTCAATTGTCCCAGGAATTTTTCAAAAGTTTTAGTGTCACAGAATAATTCCTCTGGGACGATTAAAACAGCCCTACCCCCCCACCCCCTCCCCCATAACCAGCATTGGAGTTGACACAATATAATACAAGTACACAATGTAACAGATATTCCCCTGTTAAGAGTGTTATCCACCCCTCCCCCTTCTAGCCCAAGCCCCTGTGCTGGTTTCATAATTCCAGTCCTGTGTTGGGTGAATATCATTGTTTTGAATTGTGTTCAACATAATTGTAAACAATATTAGTACTGAATGCAAAATTTTCTAGTCAGATATATTCAAATTTGACATAGCGGTCTAGCCTGACAAAAATGGCGTCGCAAAAACTGTCAAAAATATGAATGGGGTAGGGTGAAAGGTATCGCTCTGTTTTATCTTAATATGACTTTCAACCATTGACTGCCATATACCATTATACTTGTACAGACCCATAGATTGAAAGGAGTAGATAAAAAAATCCAGAAAAAGTACCCTTCACTTAAAGGGCTCAGTCCACAGTTGCGGATTTTTGGTCCCCCTCAAATTCTTTGAAATTAAAATTCCACCAGGTTTGACCCCATGAGAATTTTTATTGGCTTTTTGTTTATTGATATTTGTGATATCATTCAGTTGACTAGTTGATTTGCTTCAAATCAGTACATGGTATTTTGCCAGTAGGATTGTCCCATGCCTCACTATGCAGATGGAAGTGTGAAAGTGTGGCTGTGAATTGGGGCCATTTTCAGCTTACGAGCACATGGCATACTTTACGGTGTAAAATTGAAAACCGCCTGGTCGACACCCTATTTTCTTTGCCAAATTTTGTTGGTCCTTGGACTGGGCACACTGTCGGTGAGTTTCAGGACAATCGATTGTCAAGTTTTTTCTTTGGTGGAGGGGGAATATTACCCATTTTGGACCAATTTTAGAGGATTTTCCTGAAGTTTGAAGCAAGTTCAGTATGGGTTATTGGGACCCTGATTTTCGTCAACAAGGCTTACATCTGTCTCGGCTTTATGACAAGAGTCACTCTTTCAGAAAATATATAGTCCTATGGGGGTTCTCTAATAACACGGTTGCTGTTTAGCATAAAATGAACCTGCCTACTGTTTAATTTCAGATGCCATGGCCCTTCTGTAGACTGCACCCTATATGACAGAACAGGCACTTTCTCAGGTAACATTAAATTTGCATATCTGACTAAAAAATTTCCATCCAGAACTAATATTGTTTACTATCAAGTTGAACACAATTCAAAACAATGCTATTCACACCCAACACGGGACTGAAATTAAGCAGCACAGGGGCTTGGGCTAGAAAGGGGGGAGGGGTAACTCTTAGCATGGCCAGGAAATATCTGTTAAAAGGTGTGTAGAATTGCCAACATCCATGTTGGTGTTTTATCGGGGAGGGAGGGGGGTTCAATTGTCCCAGGAATTTTTCAAAAGTTTTAGTGTCACAGAATAATTCCTCTGGGACCATTAAAACAGCCCTACCCCCCCCCCCCCTCCCCATAAAACCAGCATTGGAGTTGACAATACTATACTATACACAATGTAACAGATATTCCCCTGTTAAGAGTGTTATCCACCCCTCCCCCCACTTCTAGCCCAAGCCCCTGTGCTGGTTTCATAATTCCAGTCCTGTGTTGGGTGTGAATATCATTGTTTTGAATTGTGTTCAACATAGTTGTAATATTAGTACTGAATGCAAAATTTTCAGTCAGATATATTCAAATTCTGACATAGCGGTCTAGCCTGACAAAAATGGCGTCGCAAAAACTGTCAAAATATGAATGGGGTAGGGGGAAAGGTATCGCTCTGTTTTATCTTAATATGACTTTCAACCATTGAGTGTCATATATCATTATACTTGTACAGGCCCATAGATTGAAAGGAGTAGATAAAAAAAAATCCACAAAAAGTACCCTTCACTTAAAGGGCTTAGTCCACAGTTGCGGATTTTTGGTCCCCCTCAAATTCTTTGAAATTAAAATTCCACCAGGTTTGACCCTATGAGAATTTTTGTTGGCTTTTTGTTTATTGATATTTGTGATATCATTCAGTTGACTGGTTGATTTGCTTCAAATCAGTACATGGTATTTTGCCAGTAGGATTGGCCCATGCCTCACTATGCAGATGGAAGTGTGAAAGTGTGGCTGTGAATTGGAGCCATTTTCAGCTTACGAGCACATGGCATACTTTACGGTGTAAAATTGAGCTTGAAAACCGCCTGGACGAGACCCTATTTTCTTTGCCAATTTTTGTTGGTCCTTGGACTGGGCACACTGTCGGTGAGTTTCAGGACAATCGATTGTCAAGTTTTTTCTTTGGTGAGAAATAGATACCTGTTTTGGACCAATTTTTTAGAGGATTTTCCTGAAGTTTGAAGCAAGTTCAGTATGGGTTATGGGTAACTTGGATTTTCGTCAACAAGCTTACATCTGTCTCGGCTTTATGACAAGAGCCTACTCTTTCATGTGTTATATAGTTCTATGGGGGTTCTCTAATAACACGGTTGCTGTTTAGCATAAAATGAACCTGCCTACTGTTTAATTTCAGATGCCATGGCGCCTCTGTAGACTGCACCCTATATGACAGAACAGGCACTTTCTCAGGTAACACAATTGCATATCTGATCAAAAATTTCATCCAGAACTAATATTGTTTACTAATGCTGGAATACACCAAAAATGCTATTCACACCCAACACAGGACTGAAATTAAGCAGCACAGGGGCTTGGGCTAGAAAGGGGGAGGGGTAACTCTGTATAAGGGCTGGAAATATCTGTTAAAAGGTGTGTAGACTTGCCAACATCCATGTTGGTGTTTTATCGGGGAGGGAGGGGGGTTCAATTGTCCCAGGAATTTTTCAAAAGTTTTAGTGTCACAGAATAATTCCTCTGGGACCATTAAAACAGCCCTACCCCTCCCCATAAAACCAGCATTGGAGTTGGCAATACTATACTATACACAATGTAACAGATATTCCCCTGTTAAGAGTTATCCACCCCTCCCCCCCTTCAAGCCCAAGCCCCTGTGCTGGTTTCATAATTCCAGTCCTGTGTTGGGTGTGAAGATCATTGTTTTGAATTGTGTTCAACATAATTGTAAACAATATTAGTACTGAATGCAAAATTTTCAGTCAGATATATTCAAATTTGACATAGCGGTCTAGCCTGACAAAATGGCGTCGCAAAACTGTCAAAATATGAATGGGGTAGGGGGAAAGGTATCGCTCTGTTTTATCTTAATATGACTTTCAACCATTGAGTGTCATATATCATTATACTTGTACAGACCCATAGATTGAAAAGAGTAGATAAAAAAAAATCCACAAAAAGTACCCTTCACTTAAATGACAGAACAGGCACTTTCTCAGGTAACATTAAATTTGCATATCTGACTAAAAAATTTTCATCCAGAACTAATATTGTTTACTATCAAGTTGAACACAATTCAAAACAATGCTATTCACACCCAACACAGGACTGAAATTAAGCAGCACAGGGGCTTGTCTAGAAAGGGGGAGGGGCAACTCTTAGCATGGCCAGGAAATATCTGTTAAAAGGTGTGTAGAATTGCCAACATCCATGTTGGTGTTTTATCGGGGGGAGGGAGGGGGGTTCAATTGTCCCAGGAATTTTTCAAAAGTTTTAGTGTCACAGAATAATTCCTCTGGGACCATTAAAACAGCCCTACCCCCCCCCATAAAACCAGCATTGGAGTTGGCAATACTATACTATACACAATGTAACAGATATTCCCCTGTTAAGAGTTATCCACCCCTCCCCCCCTTCAAGCCCAAGCCCCTGTGCTGGATTCATAATTCCAGTCCTGTGTTGGGTGTGAATATCATTGTTTTGAATTGTGTTCAACATAATTGTAAACAATATTAGTACTGAATGCAAAATTTTCAGTCAGATATATTCAAATTTGACATAGCGGTCTAGCCTGACAAAATGGCGTCGCAAAAAGTGTCAAAATATGAATGGGGTAGGGGGAAAGGTATCGCTCTGTTTTATCTTAATATGACTTTCAACCATTGAGTGTCATATATCATTATACTTGTACAGACCCATAGATTGAAAGGAGTAGATAAAAAAACCCCCACAAAAAGTACTTACGGTGTAAAAGTGAGCTTGAAAACCGCCTGGTCGACACCCTATTTTCTTTGCCAATTTTTGTTGGTCCTTGGACTGGGCACAGTGTCGGTGAGTTTCAGGACAATCGATTGTCAAATTTTTTCTTTGGTGGAGGGGGAATATTACCCATTTTGGACCAATTTTAGAGGATTTTCCTGAAGTTTGAAGCAAGTTCAGTATGGGTTATGGGGACCCTGATTTTCGTCAAAAAGGCTTACATCTGTCTCGGCTTTATGACAAGAGCCTACTCTTTCAGAAAATATATAGTTCTATGGGGGTTCTCTAATAACACGGTTGCTGTTTAGCATAAAATGAACCTGCCTACCGTTTAATTTCAGATGCCATGGCCCTTCTGTAGACTGCACCCTATATGACAGAACAGGCACTTTCTCAGGTAACATTAAATTTGCATATCTGACTAAAAAATTTCCATCCAGAACTAATATTGTTTACTATCAAGTTGAACACAATTCAAAACAATGCTATTCACACCCAACACAGGACTGAAATTAAGCAGCACAGGGGCTTGTCTAGAAAGGGGGAGGGGTAACTCTTAGCATGGCCAGGAAATATCTGTTAAAAGGTGTGTAGAATTGCCAACATCCATGTTGGTGTTTTATCGGGGG
>JAVTVY010027440.1:0-11286 GCA_036873755.1 Hanleya hanleyi | reverse complement strand
ACTACAGTCAGTCTACAGTCTCTTTGAAGTTCTGTTTCAACTCACATTTACGTCTGGGAAACACCACACGGCGACAATGGCCGGTAACTAATGACAACATTACGTCATAAACTACTCGGAACACCGCGACAGACAACACTTGGACAAGCACACACCCTGCATACCAAACGGCTGCTCCAACTTCCGCCGGAGGGTCAACTTCCGCCGGAGGGAAATTTCAAATATGAGCAGCTAAGTAAGTTCAGATTTTTCATTTTTTGGTAGTTTTCACGTATTTAGTACTCGAAAATGTAATGAGAAAATGTTCTCAAGGGGACGTGTTAGCAATTCGTGTGAAATTTTCAACTCGTCCTTGTATTATTTTTTAATTACAATTCATTTTATCTGACATTAAGAGCTATATTGCAACATAATAGTGATTAGATGCTTAAAAAATCATCTATTTGTGTATCATCCGCCAAATAAGTTATAGATATATGAAGAGTAGTTCCTTAACAGCAGGCTGATAGCTTGTAGTTTCAAATAGTTCAATCTACTTCAGTCACTGTTAGTTTTTCTAGCTCATGCATGTTCGTATATGATACAAATACCGCCGGAGGAGCATGTCTCGAAGATCTGATTACCGCCGGAGGATCTAATCTCCATGCGTTTGTGTATGTACACGATCAGGCCACTTTATTATATGTTAACCATGCAGAAATAGCCATGATCATCACTAATTTTATCCTCGACATTTACGCTCCATCGTGCCAACTCGTGTATTGGCCTAGGTGTTCTCATCAGCAGTTTGTCACCCCCTAAACTGTCGATGAAACAGCGATATTTCTGACAGTATGAGGTATACAATCTGACGCCGTGCGAATGTTGCGATTGTGTATCCGTCAGATACAGTCTAGGTATCGGATAACCCTCAAACACTTTTGAGAGCATTTATTTAAGGATAGCTATCCCCTTAGAGGGTCAAAATTTGTCACTTTTTTATTACTTCATTCAAATATTCACTACTTCCTCTAACATTTGGTGAAAAAATGAGATAAAATTTTTAAATAGAAGTGCTTTAATATTAGGATTGAAAATTTAGTTTCCGAGGCCCTGGAACAATTAAACAGATTGCCTTAGCTTGGGCTTGGCTACTATTTTTTTTGTCTTAAATTTCCCTTTCCAAAACTCATTTCCGCAGTATTATGGTAAGCTAATTATCTATTAGTCCTACTTATTTACATTAATGTACAGGGGCGTCGTTAGGGGGGGGGGGTCGTCCGGTGCGAACGACCCCCCTTGGCCGCGCCAAAAAAAAAAAAACAGAAGAAAAAGCAAAAGAAAAAACAAAAAACAAAAACAGAGAAACAAAAACAAAATAAAAAAAGCATAAAAACACAAAATTAAAAAAACCATAAAAATTACAGATAGAGTGCCAAGACGTGTAGTGGTGTGTAAAAGGCCCGTTTTGTTTGTGTCAAACCAGGAAGTCAAATGGAGTCCGGCATATTCTTCAATATCGATGCGGGTTTATGCGAAACAAATGTGAAAATAGAACCATAAATCTATATACATTGTGTTCAGATTTGTTTCCGAGAAAACGGGTAAAACGCATCTCCGGCAACCGGAGACCCTGGAGCTTCCGGGGCCTAGGCGGCCCCTGGACCCTCGCCTGTCAGGCTGTGACGATCGCTCATTTTAGCTTTGTGTAAATGAATCGCTATCATATTGGTTCTAATGTTCCATCATGTAAAGGTCATCGGTTTTTATGTGTTCTTTTATGTGATAAATATAACTAAACAGTCAAATGGATTCAGGCATGAAGTATGATTTTTTCAATATCGATGAGTGCTTATAAATGCGAAACATACGTGAAAATAGAACCATAAATCTGCATACATTACGTTCGAATTTATTTCTGGGAAAACTCTTAGAACGCGTCTCTGGAGATCTGGAACTTCGGAGCTTCCGGAGCCTAAACGGCTCGTGGACCCTCGCCTGTTGGGCTGTGAGGATTTCCTTGTTTTATCTTTGTGTGAATGAATCGTATCTGTAGGCATATTGGTTTCCCTCCCAAGAACTATAAGTCATCGTTTTGTATGTTTTAAATATAACTAGAACGTCAGATGGATGACGGCATGAGGTGCGATGTTTTCAATATCGATGCATGCTTATAATTGCGAAAAAAAAATCGTGAAAATAGAATCATAAATGTGCATGCAGTATGATCAGTTTTATTTCCGGAAAAACGTTCAGAACGCATCTCCGGCTATCTAGGACCCCTGAGCTTCCGGGGCCTAGGCGGCCCCTGCACCCCCGCCTGTTGGGCTGTGATAGTGGTCCCCAACTTTCAATTACGTTCCGACGCCACTGGGTTAGCCTACGAGGTATATAGGCGCAAAGCGTTATTATTGTGTTTTCAAGATGACAAGAGAATAAAATATAATACTGATATTTGACAAATGACGTGTTAGTTTAATTGTTGGAAATCGCTCAGAATGCATCTCAGGCCATCTAAGGTCTCAGAGCTGTATAATATAACCCTAAATCTGCATACATTATGTTCAGATTTAATTCCGGGAAAACGCTTAGAACGCATCTCCGGCGATCTAGGACCCCGGCGCTTCCGGGGCCTAGGCGGCCCCTGGACCCTCGCCTAGAGTGCTATGATAATCGACCCCCCTTTGAAAAATCCTAGCGACGCCCATGATGTACCCCCTTCTGATCAAAACCATGCAAACTTCCTTATTTTTGTTTCTAGTTATGACAGTGACACTTCACTCAGACACCCGCCGTGAAGTAATCCACACAGGTGTGAACAAGTTTTAGCAGGTTTTTAAAGTTTAAATTGGACTTTAAACCGACTTGATGAAAAAAACTTAGTGTAATAGTTATCCAGAATAAACAGGAATTCGAGTAGGTCTCATTAGACAGATTAAAAATGTATTTGACAATAGAATTCAAGCAAAAAATAGGAATTAATTCATCAGTTGTATAGCTGGACACATTTTTCCCGATTTCTAGCCTTTCATTTTTGTACAAAATCCGAAATTCAAAAGTTTATTTCTCGAAAAGTATCCATGCTACGCTTTTGAAATTTGGCATGCTTGTTACTTATAAGGTGATCTAGAAAACCTTATCTCACTTTTTGTAAGGTCGGCTTCGTTTTATAATTATCCAACTTTTAAGACAAACGACCGTAAAAAGTACATTTTTTCAATTTATTTTAGTAAAATAGTTATAAAAACAAAACCAGCCAAAAATTTAAAAAAAATGAGATAAAGTTTACTAGTTCGAATTGTCTCCTACCAAGGTATACCATCAAAGTTGAAACAAGACCAACAGTTTTCATGAAATTTCAATTGAAAAATGGACGCTACTGTTTTCATTTTAATTTGTTAAAATTTAAATATTTTCTACACAGTAACAGCGTCGGTTATACAAATCGTATAGTTGGAATCCCTACGATGTATACTTTCATAAAATATATAGTTTATTTTGGTTATGTTGTATATTTATTGATACCGACGACAAATGGTCATGGGGGTGCAAAAACTGCCTCTAAAGGGACAGCTATCCTTAAAGCACCATTAAGCGTTTCTGAACAAGAAGTACCGTAATAGATAAAAATTTCTGAGTTTATTGAGTTGTTTGAACTACACGATTTATGGAAAAATTAGGTAATAAAGCTAGGTGGCAACTCACTAGGTTAGCGTTACACTATGATGAAGATCAAAGCAGTGACGCGAACAATGTGACGATACAATAATAACATAATGACTGAAAATAACCACGGCATGTGCAAGAAAGCCAGACGCGGGCGTGGCGTGCACACGTACTGACATTCCGGCTCACGTACGGCTCTCCAACCGGTCCAAATTTAGCATTGTTCGAGATGGGAAGTCCGATTATAAACTGCTATATCTGAATAAATATAGGTTCCCCCAAACGTATTTACCCCTACAAAGTTTCTGCAATATATCACCTTCCCTATGCTACAAATTAATGTAATTTATGATTTTATTTGGCGGATCTAAATTCGATTTAACCGAAGTAGTAGTGTGAATCCCTTCTCCATGTTAAAAGAATGGGAGAATGCCTTGACCGACAGCATAGGTCTACAAAAACCGATTGATTTCACCCTCTTGCATTACCAATGAAACATGTATTTACCCCTCACCAGAAAGACAAATGTTTACCTGAAAAATTCATGTAATTGTATTTGTGAATAAATATGAGAATTTACGTCAAAAGACTTTTGAAAGAGAGCGAAATTCAGCTTTTTGGCGGAGTCACGGTCGGCTGAACACTTACGGTTGTGTCTGATTGGACGAAAGTGAATATGCTGGACAGCGGCCTGAGGTCAACATATGGTCAGTCTCATTGATTTATGACTGGCTTTCTTTGGTAGGGCTTATGTTTAGAACGGATCCAGGCGATGATAGGGCCCAACTATTGTGATTCAAGCGAGATTTAGGCCTCAGACCATAAATGACGAGGAGTTGTGGGTTTAACTCCGTGGATTTAGTTTAAAGACCTTCCCCACCTTTGCTGATGCGCACAACGACGCGCATGTATTTATAGCGCGAATGCGTCAAACGATGTTAGAAGTCAAACGAGTTCGGTGACCCCATTATTGGATGGGAATAATTAGCTATAGGCTTTAACAGTCAGACAATTCCATGAGCAAATTATCATTGAATTCAGATGGAAATGGTCCAGTCTGAAAGACAAAGACCACGTGAACATGAGCAGCGCACATTGATATTCGGTGGTGTGTGACATCATTTTTTTTTACAAATTAGACAAAAACGCCCCATAGGTACGTCATGAGCTTGAAAGTGAGTTCGATGACTTAGTAATTTTTTCTTGAAATGAATTTGTATATTTCCAAGGTACATCCGTGCAAAATTTGGTGAAATTCTGATGATGATTTCTTAGGGTGAGGAACGTCCTTTTATTGGGCCTAAAGATTGTGGTTCAAGCCAGATTTAGATCTCAGACCATACACTGCGAAAAAAAATTGTGTTGAAGCCATTTTAGCATCAAAATTGTGTTGAAAATAACACCAATTGTGTAAGAATGAACACTAATTCGTATTGAACTCAACACAATTTTGTGTTGATATATTAAGTTAAACACAAAACCATGTTGATTTCAACACAAAACATTTTGTGTTGTAGCCATTTTAGCACAAAATTGTGTTAAAACAACACAATATTTTTCGCAGTGTAAATGGTGTGTTTAACTCAGTGGATTTCGCTTTAAAATAGTATCTTTTTCATTCGTTCGATGGATTCAGTATTGAGTGAGGACGGTACATTCATTTAGCTCGGCCAAGAAGAGACAGTGGTACTCCGGCGGTAATTGTATCATATTATTATTGACTCCGGCGGTAGTCAGATCTCACTCCGCCGTATGTTGTATCACCACTTCCACACAGGTCATATTCATGCGTCTTAAAATCATCAAAATTCTTCCTTTTCACATATAAATATCATCTTGCCATTAAAAGGCAACCTCGTTTTACATAACGATCGTAGGTATATTCTTGATTAATTAGATAAAATGCATATTTGATGTAGTTTTTCTAAGAAAGGTTTCTAGATTCGGCTTCTAATGGATGTAATTGTCTATTTAGAATTATCCCGTTGTCAAAAACACGTCAGCTAGTTAAATAAACGTACCATCTAACGATTGAGACAATTTGATATTGTTGATAGGGTATGGTTCTGACATATCAACGTAAAAACCAACAAGTTGTCCTACCATTTTGCACGATCTTCCCTCCGGCGGAAGTTGACCCTCCGGCGGAAGTTGGAGCAGCCGTTTGGTATGCAGACAAAACACTTTTCGCACCGAAAACTCGGCTTCATATAGGCCTACTGTCATGGCTTAGGCCTACTTTAGCATGCGTTATTTTCTGAAACGCTTCCTATAATCTCCAGGAAGACAAAAGGAATGCAAAATAAAATTTAAAAAAATATATAATTAATAAAAAAAAAAAATAATTGAAAAAAGAACTTTAGTCGATATTTATTTTGGAAACAATCTGTATTGGAAAAATACACACCAGTTATTGAAAAAAATACCTGAATTTTCATGAGCGACAAGAAGATTACGGTTTTTTGTAGATCTGGTTTTAATCAAATTGATTTGGAAAGTTTACAGGTCGTTAATACTACTAGAATACATGCTGGTGGGTGCCATTCAAAGAGTTCAGTTTAGTTTTTTGTTTTGTTTAGCCTATATAATTCATTCTCATACAGGCTCAGTGGACCCAATTACAGATATGATACAACAATGATTACCTGTATATTATACACCCTACTGAATCAACAAGTATGATTATAGGTGAAAACCGCCGGTCACGTGTCAAATTACAGTCAATGGTAGGTTTTCCAGTGCTTTCGTTATCAAGCGTGGGCGTGTGTCTGACCAGACGACAGTGACCACAGCCAAAAATGAACGATTTTCAGCATATCGATGACAGGTATGGTTACTGGTGTCCAGTCATATTTTGAAGGAGAAATATCGTACTATATTGTCACCAAACCGTAGGGTTATTACTATTTCAAGTTAACAAAAATTTTAAACATTTTTGCGGCGAGAGGTGTTTTTAGGTGTTGGTAGACAGTCCATTGTAGGTATTAGCATCGAATTATAGTGTGAGGAAATGAGCACAAAATGAACACGTGGGAACTTACTACCTGCCTCATGTATCACTGACTCATTCATCTCTCGATTCCTTCCACTTGTGTGTGTTTAAGAGGAATATGAACCATTAATAGTATATTCTCTGTCTGTCTGATATTACGACAGTCCATTGTATCATCATCGGACCGATCGACAGTCCATTGTAGGTCAACATGCACTTGTGAATGATGCACAGGGAGCACATCGTCTGATCTAATGATTCGCCAAATGGACTGTTGCCAAGACAAATGGTAGCTACAATGGACTGTCGACATATCTGATACATAATCACATGTTGCCTCATTATAACATTGCAGCTGTTATGCGGCTTCAATGTGAAGTGATTCAACCTACAGTTCATGGTCGCATGACAAATGGACTGGTGCATTCACCTATAATCACACTTGTCGATTCAGTAGGGTGTTATAACAACAAAAAAAGAAGAAGAAGAAAAAAGTAAAGCTATAAACGACATAATTAAACGCCATTAAACGCAACATTTAAAGGGTGATGGAAAAATATGCCAGCGTACCGGTATTGACAAGAAGTCATATGACCCATAAACTAAAGACATCACAAGAACCAAAAGTGACCCCTGTGATGATTTGTATCCCAACAACGCTTTTATTCAATTTGATAAACAAAAAACGGCCCAAACTACGGAGTATTGACAGAATGCCATTCGCAACTTCTCGGGGATCTCCGGTTCTTCGTAGATTTCCGCTCGGGAGTTCCGAATGACAGAATGCAAGTTCAGAACAAATACGGTGAGGCCCGACGCCGACCAAGTGCTTCTTTCTCCACCATGTTTACAAGTCACAAAACTACAATCACAATGATTTGTACAGAGAGCAAGCCTCGGGGATGAAACGCCCACCTGCGGAATCTCACCACGATGATACGGGGATGTGTGTGTTTATGTGTGTGTGTGTGTTGTGGTGGTGCAAAATAGGACACCATACAGTGTCTTTATTCTACTTAACGGTGATAAACTCCTTTCGCTTACAAAATATTTTTTTAAAATATACCGTAACGGTACACTAAATAAAGCTATTTTACCAAAAGGCTTATGTAGGCCCCTACGGTACCGTACCGAAATTTGTTAAACTTTGCAGTTACATGGGGGAAAAATAAGGTACCGTTATGCAAAAGGTACCGTAATTATGCCGGTCAAATCAAAGGCCAAATGCAACTTTGAAGTTATCTTCTCTGGCCTACGTGGCCTAAATTTAATGTGTATATTCAGTCCTTTCTTGTTCTAAAAAGCCCGTCGAAGGCAAAAACCGCCAAAAATGCATTTCACAAATGAAATAAGTAGTATAGAAAGAGCAAATCAGGTCGCAATTGAGGCTGTTTTGTGTGAGGCTGTGGAAGTCACGTGGAGGTGACGTCACTTGCGGTACGCGGTCACTTCCGGGTCAAAGGTCACTTCCGGTCACGTGACTCGGGGATGACGTCACTTCTGGGAATTTCAGAGTCGAGGTGGTCCAATTGGGTGGTGTGATGTCATATTGAAGCACTCGTTGGGTAGCGTTCGAATGGGGTGGTTTGTAGTGGAACTGCAGTCAATCTGCGCATGCGCAGTCGGGTAGTAGTAGAAAAAGGGGCATTTGGGTGGACGAATCGGGGTCGAAATGGACCATCCATTGTCCAAATTGGGCGTGTGATGTGTCATTGAAGCGCTCGTGGATTAGAGTCAGACTGGGGTGGTTTGTAGCGGAAGTGCCGTCAGTCTGCGCATGCTCAGGCGGGCAGTAGTAGAGAAGGGACATTTGAGTGGATGTTTTGAGGCATATGGGGTCTCATATTGGAGCTTTCCTGGAGTTGAGTCCGACTGTGGTGGTTTGTAGTGGGAGTGCAGTCAATCTGCGCATGCGCAGTCGGGCAGTAGTGTTCAAAGATGGTGTTCGAGTGGACATTTTTGGGTCGAGGTGACCATCTGTGGTTCAAATGGATCGTTTAGGGTGTCATGTTGAAGTGCTCGAGGGGTAGAGTCCGACTGAGTTGGAACATGTTGGAAGTGCCGTCAATCTGCGCATGTGCAGTCGGGCAGTAATATGAAAATCACGTTTGAGTGAACGTTTTGCAGTAGAGGTGCAACATTGGTGGATAAACTGGGGCGCGGGTGGTATACGATTAAAGCTCTTATCCTGTTAATGGCAGATTGGTGGCGATGCGCGCATGTAAACCGAGGAGTAGTGGAGAAAGGTGTGAAGGCCATGTTCAATCTGCCTACATGGTGTAGTTACCTGTGTGTGTGTGTGGTGGTGGAGAGGATGACGGAGGTGTGTGAAGGTGGTCATGGGTGTGTGTGTGTGTGTGCGTACACGCGCTTGTGTGTGTGATCATGGAGTGTGTGGAGGTGGCGGTGGTGGATATGTGTGTGGGTGTGATCGTATAACGTCGTATGTAAAACCTCGGAGCTCCAAGAGCTCAGAGCTCTCAACTGTCCCAAACCAGAGCTCCGATCTCTTCACTGCCCCATCCCAGAACTCGGAGCACTGTTTTAATGCCTTGACGCAGACAGATGAGAGAAAGAATGATCAACACTTTTTCATATAGTTTATTATCTCCTCCATCACATCACACCCACGCTGGTGGAGCCGCGTTGGATGTGTTTACATAATAGTATGGTGTGTATTAGACGCATCGTCGGTTGCTCTTGTCCATTCAGAAGCCGCCATTTGGTGTTGTGTCAATCTTCAGACATGTTCGCTCTTACCCGTTTATCCTAAACGTATTTGGGCAGTCTAGATACTGGAACGGCAACATGTCCTGGAACAGCTGTTTGAGCATTTTGACAGCATATTTCAGTCTATGGGTGGTAGTCCCATATCCTCTTTCAAGTGACGCTGGGTCTTCATGATGGATCTATGCGTGGGGTCGCCTTTCATTTCAAGCGGCAGCAAGCTATACTGTTTATAGATCGCCACAGATGTTTCGCTGATGTGGGGGGGGGGGGGAGGCACATTTGGATGTACGCCTATTGTAAATTATCCTGTCCGGCGTCTTCAATCACCTCAGCAGGACTATTAATAGCTGCGGTCATAATACGATCCCAAAAGGTGGGTTCTTCCTCACTCAGGCTTCCATGGGACGTAGACTGACTATCTGAGGTCAAGGTTACAACACATATAAGGGAAGTGGGAAGAGGTGCCGACATACTGACAGAGCCACATGACTTCACAGTATAGTCTTCTGGTTAACCTATTCTAAAGCACATACCAAGAATATCTAACGATTCGTGATATGTGTTGTATCTCAGTTACGCTTTTATTGTACCTGTTCATGTGGCAACTTGGATGATATGGCCACACGGACCCTAGCGCCGGCATAAGCGGTATTAGATACAAATCTAGAGAGCTAGATTCCGTAGCAGTGGATAGACTCTCATCAGTCAGTTTCTTCATTGGTATCAGTTGATGGACTCTCAGAATCAGCCGGTATGCTGTCAGCATCTGCATCGGCTTCTGGCGCCTCGTTGTCTTCATACCTATGTATATTCCTCTGGTGTCGCATCATATCATAGTGTCTGGTGAACGTGCGTTCACACTCACAGCATGTATCACCCATGTTGACGGTTGAACATCGACTGTGCACAAATTGGTGTAGAGGCGCAACATCGGTGGTAAAAATGAGACGTAGGAGATCAGAAGTGTGTGGCCTTTGACCTTGGGGGTTGTCCTTGGACCTTGATCATGGGTCACGGATTGGATTTGACAACTTGGAATGTATCCGGAAAAGACAGGTCATGTGACTGGTATCAAATTGGAGAAGCGCAATTCGAGTTGGATTGGGTGCGTGATGTGAGGGTTGTGATGGTTACAACCAGTGTCAAACGAGAGTCATGCCTTCGTGATAGTGAAATCATTCTTCTCGAAGAAGCAAGATGTGAATGAGTTACAACAAAATCAGATGGATTAGGAATACTGATCAAAGTAGTAGTAAGAGCATCTTGAGGTCCATTGACCTTCGTGACGTCACTTCCAGTAACGTGCCCGGAAGTTACCTTTGACCTTGTACCTGCACACATTACCAGATATGGTGTGCATGGACCCCGAGAACGCAGTAACGTCAAAGGTCAAGATGCCTTTTTGGAACCAGGAATTTTTGTTATCGATGTGTCTACATGCTCTTTCGGAAGTGGAAGGTTGTGACATTACAAAATGGTATATGCAATTTTCAAAGGTCAGTAGGTATCTAGTGCCCTTCCGGAACCTGGGCATTTCCGTGAATCGGCTATCTACGGTATACAAATTCAAATGCCCTTTCAGATACCAGGTCTTTCAATATCATCAAACATGGTCCCTGACAATATCGCCAGAAGTATGCCCAGCATGATGGCAAATGGGGAACCCCCTTTTCTCCACATGTCCTCTACCGGGAACCAGAGAGTCTAGAGACATGAGGACTTCATCGTTTGAGTAGCCTGGACCATGGCTTCCTCGCGCTAGGGTAGTGTGGGATGCGGAATAGGGCAGCGCATGTAACTCACGCAGCTCCCCAGTCACAATACCCGCGTGTATGATCAGCCCTTCGCCATTACGGATCGTGCATCACCGGAGATGGCACTGACCCAACTGGAGAGCGTTGATGCCTTGGAATCGACCC
>JAVTVY010027439.1:0-10681 GCA_036873755.1 Hanleya hanleyi | reverse complement strand
AAAAATATCTATATATATAAATAGGAATAATGGTTATGCATATAATTATAACTTCATATTTACATATATTTTGTACGGGACACAGGCCCGGATATGGTCAGATTGGGTCATTTGCACTTGCAATTTCGTCTATTATTTTGGGTATTTCTGTGTTTTAAAGCTGGTATTATTCCAGATTTCTTGTGTAGTATTTTTCGTGAATGTTTTTGGCATCTGTGCGGGCTGAAATTTTGAGTTGATTCGTCAGATTTTCGCTGTACGCGTGTTTTTTGGTCCTACGATCACCATTTTCCTTGTGTAGATAGATGGCGCTGTATTGAATATAACATTGTCATACGGGGTTTTGAGTCTTCGAAAGCACTTAATTATTAATATATAGCGCGGGCTATTTGTAAAAATTGTCACAACTGGTTAATCCAGTAAGAGATGAAATTATACTATTCAGTTGGTTTTTGGCTTGAGCTTCCCTTTGGAATCATCGATAGTTCATTTGAAAGAAAATTGAAGAAAAATCGCGACTGAAGAAAAAAGGGATCGTTTCCATTAATCGTTTTTTCTTCAGTCGCGATTTTTCTTCAATTTTCTCGATTGAAAAACGATCAGTCGCGAGGATATCGAGAAAAAAAAATGAGAAAAAACGATTGAACCTTTCCTGGAAAAAAACATTCTCTCGCGATATCGTTTTTGAATCGTTTACCCATGCACGATCCGTTCTTGATCGCGAATCTTCAATCGCGAGAGAATCGGGGTTTTTTTCAAGGCGCGAGAGAATCGTGAGGCGGAGTGATATTTGACACATAGGCCGTGTTGCCATCGTACGCCGCTCTATCCGCGAAATGGGAACTACATGTAATGTTGATTGCGGATTTGTCGATGGAAAAACCTATATTACTATACTATACTGTATAAATGCGCAAGATAACCGAATAATATATATGATTCACGATCTATAGTCTCCTACAAGCCGAAGCAGGGCGTATGCTGGAAATATCTATACATATACCTGTACCATGCTTCCTGTGACGTTCGCGCTCAGATTTACTCTGGCGAAGCGTAAATGACAAAATTACATGTTTATTCAATAATCGTGAGTCGACAATGTATTAATGTTCAGTCATTCCCTTCATACTTTCGATAATTTCCTCATATATTCATGCAACTTGGTATAAACAATACAGGATGATAGTCACAATATCTTGTTTTGTAAATACCGGGTACAGGTCATAAGTGGATTTAAGTTCGTCGTTGATTGCATTATCAGAATGATTACGGCACAGGCTTCATAGAGGTGTGAATGGGCGCATGGCGATAACCCAGAACAGCTTAGCCCTCCAGCCGAGAATTTCTAGGTTAATTAAGATGAAAAATAGTGTAATTAAATATGTATATTTTGTTATAGTAAAACATACATTAGGAAAGGGTATCCATTCATGTTTTGGTACAGTTTTTAAACTATTGAGATGTGAATAAGTTCAAAAAATCATCATCAAGTTAATTTTATTTATTATAAGAATATTCGCCGCAGTGATTTCATATTTATATCAAATACATATCACAATGGTGATTGAATCGCATATAACGGTTGGATTCGCATATGTACAATACTTTTTATTTTAATTTTATATTTTGATAAATGAACTATGAATGTTTCCAAAGGGAAGCTCAAGCCAAAAACCAACTGAATAGTATATAATTTCATCTCTTACTGGATTAACCAGTTGTGAAAAATTTTACAAATAGCCAGCGCTATATATTAATAATTAAGTGCTTTCGAAGACTCAAAACCCCGTATGACAATGTTATATTCAATACAGCGCCATCTATCTACACAAGGAAAATGGTGATCGTAGGAAAAAAAACCACGCGTACAGCGAAAATCTGACGAATCAACTCAAAAATTCAGCCCGCACAGATGCCAAAAACGTTCACGAAAAATACTACACAAGAAATCTGGAATAATACCAGCTTTAAAACACAGAAATAATAGACGAAATTGTAAGTGCAAATGACCCAATCTGACCATATCCGGGTCTGTGTCCCGTACAAAATATATGTAAATATGAAGTTATAATTATATGCATAACCACTATTCCTATGTATATATATAGATATATTTTTTTCAATTTCTTTCAATATCCCCATCGTATCTATATAACCGCCAACTGTACAGAAACACGCTATAGTTTTACACTAGGCAAAGAATGGAAAAGGAAGAAGAAAAAATGATTGAACTTTATATAGTCTGACTGAAGTGTTAGAAACTCGAACGTGTATGCGGGTCAGTCAGGCTGAACCAATGGCGTACTACTTTCGGCTATAATCCTCAATCGTTTTTTGTCAATCGTTTATATTTTCTCGATTAAAAAGCGATTGAATCGCGATATCGCTTTTTATTCGCGAGAATTTTCTCGATTGAAAAACGATTGCCAACAGAAAAAAAACCATTCGAACAGCGATCGCGAATGAATCGTTTATTTTGAAGAAAAAAAACCATTCCCTCGCGCCTTGGAGAAAATTTGACGAAATAAACGATTCATTCGCGAACGATAATTGGAAACGGTGCCTTAACACCCGTTAGAGCCTTACTGCCTTCTGGTACTTGATAAAACGGAAAACTTTGGCAGACCAGAGCATAAATAACAAATTTTGATTCGCATGAAATGTTGAATTTGACCTGGAAGTTGGTTCGCCGATTTTCAAATTTGAAACTGGGCTTGCTCAACATCGTTATTTTGTTACATTTTGATACAGTAGCATCACAACTCGCATCTGGAAAGCGAGCACTGGTTAAACTTTTCTTTAAGTTGGGTGCCTGCCTTACACTGTTAATGACCCGTGAGTTGGATATGACAGCCTTCTTTCGGGGGCTTTGATCTAATATACTCAAAATATTCATTACAACGGGGAAAATATGTGTGTGTTTGGATTGTAGGTTGTAACAAACGAAATTACATCTGGGTTGGGCTGTTTAGGCACCGGATTACGGAGAGAACGAAAAAGAGCATGGATGTGCAATGATCCATGACTTCAGGTGATCATCTACCGACGAGTCGTATAATTTTACTTTGCCTTATCTTTTAACCCAGGATAATATTTTGAAAAGCTGGTATATGTTCATGTAATATTTGCCAAATTATACATTATTCTAAGCATAATGACACCTTCTTTGAATACTGGGAAAATATATTCATATGTATGAAAATTGTTAGTTATCACCAGTTCAAATTATTTTCCTGTGTTGAAAGATAGGTCGAAGTGAAATTATACGAACCAGTAACTGATCCTTAGCTGAAGTCTGGGGTGGCTGCACAGACAGGCGCGGATGTCAGATTTTATAGCAATGTAGAAGAGATCAGAGCTAGGTGTTCATACTTTGCAAGATTATGGATAAACTGGATTATGGATTATGGAGTATCTAGCCTCCTAACATTCGATATAACACCCCCCGACTGCGCTGTGCAGCAAAACGTGCGCACATGCGCATTCGGTCCGTAACGATTTTGGTCGATGCTGGAAGCCTGATTCTGCATACGCGAGGGATGGGGAAGGCATCCAGTATATCTCGTGAAACAATTAAAAAGATTTATGCTAAATTATTACACAGGAACACATGGGAAAACAAGTCTTATTTAGCAGTGACATGCTGAACCTACCCCGCTCCATTTAACAGCAGACTATGCTGATTGGCCGACAGCCACCAGCGCAGAATTTGCGCGCCGCGAATTCAACCCTCATTGCAACCATCTGACTAGGAGGGACGCAGTCTGATGGCATGAGAATACGGAAACCTGACATCAGTACTATCAGTACTTTCATTGACACTACAGTCTTATGTATGATCCATGATTGCAGTGAACATACTATGTTCAAGGGAGATAGATCTTAAGTCTAAAGACAAACAGTACATGCTCGAATACAGTATAATGTGCGGTGCTTCTGCGATTACGATGGGGCGAGCATATGAAAGTAGTTCGCTGGTGTGCAAAGTTGAGTGAGTTGTTCGATCGGATTAAAACAGAACGTGGTGTGTGCTGGGGCGTGTCAGTATGTGTCATAGCGACGTCGTAATGGTCCACTTCTTCCTTTGGGTGCAGGGAAAAGTGAAGTAAATATGTGTGATTCGGAGCATGCAGGCGCTGTGTGACGGTTGAATGTGACCATGCAGATGAAGGAATTCTCACAATGAAAATAGTGTATATCCTCCATACTTATGTCAAGGAAAGAGGACATTAAATGTGGTTATTGTTGAAGTAATAATTTCATACACTGTTACAATGTTTGGGCCAACACAAGACCTACCCAGAAATATTTAATTTGGCCGATCATGTGTACTGGCCCAAAGCCTTTGAGTTGGTCACATCTATGTCCAAAAGTACCTCGTCAGTTTGATCCAAAATGTCTCTCACTGTAGCGTCTTAAATAATGCCCACTGTATCGAGTTTGTTGTCAAAATTTACATCATTCATAGGGGGATAAAGTATACATGAATTGAAACGTTTGTTATCCTTACCAAATCTGCTCTTCATTTAATTTGCTTCATCACATAGTCAGGCCCGTAGCCCGGATTTCTAGAGCCTGGCACATATCACACATCAGACCATCAGGCAGGCCACAACTCGTAATTAATAGCAAATTCCCAGTATAGTTCAAGTTAATCCCTGGACAATGCTGTCTGGCCCCGGTGTCGGCGACACTGGGGCACAACATGTGGCCAACCGTTATCTTCGGGTTGTTCTCGTGACCCTATGTTCTTGTTCCTATGTTTATAACCTGGAGCGCGATTTTCAACTGATGATAACTGGTATATTTTCCAGTTGCCGTGGTTATCATAAATGTAAGCTTGTTGATCTTTTCTTGGAAAGGTGGGAATATTTTATCAATATTATCATATTCACAGTGGCGACACCTGGACAAGACAGCATGGTCTAGCGATTAACTAGATCTATAATGGGAATTGGCCATTGCAGTTTTCAGACGCGGCGAAGCAATTCAACATCGGAGGGGGGGGGGGGGGGACGAAATCTGGGTGAAACATTTTGAAAATTTGTTCTTCATTTTACGCACTTTGGCTCATTTTCAGAGAAAATTTTAGAGTGAAAAGCTTCACAATTTCCGTCTTTCTCACTCTTTCTCAGAGGCAAAAAATAATAGTAATAAAAAGTAAATAACTAAATA
Source organism: Hanleya hanleyi (assembly GCA_036873755.1). Lineage (NCBI taxonomy): Eukaryota > Metazoa > Mollusca > Polyplacophora > Lepidopleurida > Hanleyidae > Hanleya > Hanleya hanleyi. Next base: position 5,506 of record JAVTVY010027439.1, on the reverse strand, counting down.
AGTAAAAAATAATAATTAAAAAAAAATTCCTGAAATATTGTTGTTCAGATGAATCCTTCTTCTGTTCAGTTTAAGTCAACTGCTTACACCTTTGCAAGAAACTGCCAGTTAATCGATGCGTATTGTTGAGTGAGTGAATAGGATTTAACGTCGTGTTCACAAACTATTTTATCAAGTGAGTTGTATGAATCCAATGTTATCTCTGGCTGGTGTGGATTATAGATGAGTTTCTTGCAGCATAAAATTACTCCTTATCATACTTCAAAAGTATCAACATCTAACCAAATTATTGCACCTTTGAGCTTAACTGCGGAATAAATACTTAGAAAGTGATCCTTCATGAACAATTCTATTGGCTATTGGTTAGCATTGAAATGAAATGTGGAATATATCATAGCTTTCTAATCAGTACCGTAAATAAATGATAACGGAACAGTAACATATCAGTAACGTAACAGTAACCTAGCAGTAATATCTAACAGTAATCTATCAGTAAGCTTTCAATGACACACAGGTTACCAGTTAGTAGCTGAACAGTAACTTATAGATTTAATATTTCGGTTACCAGTTACAAACTGTTCTGTAACTTAACAGTAGCCATTCAACATGCAACCTTCAGGTTACTGATCACTAAACTGAATGGTAACAGAACAGTAACGGAAGCGGAACATATCAGCAAACATATAGGTTACCAATCAGCAGCTGAACAGTGACTTATCAGTTTAATATCTTGGTTACCAGTCAGTAACTGAGCTGTAACTGAAAAGTAACCGATCAACATGCAACGTGTAATCTAATGATCAGTAACTGAAAGGTAACCTATTTAGTAGACCTGTTGGTAGCTGCCAGGTCACAACCGATTTGTCAACTATCAGCAACCTATCAGTTACTTACCAGTCACAACTGCACAGTACTGTAAAGTTCGAATTCGAGCGGCTACCAGCCAGTTACTCAACATATATTTTAGAGTAACTGAAAGGAAACCAATGTAACGGCAATAGTGGTAACTGGTAGATAACTGCAGAACTTCAGTCAGAACATTACAGTACTGAGATGTAACGTTGGTTCAGTTACACAGCAGTAACTTATAGGTCACATGTATACCAAACGGTAACTGCACCGACATTATATACCAGTACTTCACGGTAAAATTTTGCCCGTGTAGCACATGTTAAAGATGTAAATGTGCCTGTCAAAACACGGTACACACTAAAAGACTAATATATTAGCCTGTCAGCCGAGATTGTTTAATATGTGAATTTATTATTATGTATATCATATAAATGTAGTATTCCTCTTTAAACAAAAAAAAATATATGCGATGAATACATCATAAATCCGGTGTGGTGGATAAGAATGTCCTGGTGATTAGTGTCCCTTTTCATATCCATTTCTATTGCAACCAAGGACGGATACTTATCCCCGATGTGAAGAAATGTGTCCTATAGCTGGGATAGAAGATAGGGGAGGGACACTCTTAGCCACCGGACATTCTTAGCCTTCACACCGGCACTCAAGTGGTCGAATTAATTATGCAAATATGCACGAGAACCTTGGTCTACAAAATAAATAATCAATAAGTGTTCTGTTCAATTATAGCTTTCCGTTAAAAGTAAATAATTATTTCCCCTTTTCACGGCTATATTAAATTTTACGACTAGATCATGAAATCTACTCTACTGTGGTTCACAGACCAAAAATTCCCTGGCAACAAGTTTAATCACAATATGTCAGTGATAATATTGACTGGGGGTACCCGAATTGTATTACTTGTACCGAGTCGGATGCGGACCAGGATTTACAGATTAAGTCACTAATAGGTGTTGTGGTCAAGTATAGTTCCGCGTGACAAACGAATCATTATTTCCCCTATTCATGATCTTGTTAAAAGCATGACTTCATTACATGGCAATAATACCCTGGTGTCCTGTTTAGTCACACTATGCAAGTGATCACTTGGACTGTATGAAAACACAATGTCAACCAGTCCCAATTCGACTGACACAAGGCTATCCACTTTTTTACTTCTTCCGGGTTGAAGGCAATGATAAGGTTCCCCTAACCATGAATATTGTCAGTTTTCTTTAAACATTGGAAGGATTAACATGAAAGAATATGTCACGTTCATGTAAAAAAAAAATCTTTTGTGTGTGACGGTTATTAAGGAAGCGTCTCCATTAATCGTTTTTTCCTCAATCGAAATTCTTTGAGAGAGTGTCGAAAGAAAAATACAAAAAAAACAAAATCGCTTTCGAAATTCTCGATCGATTTTCTCGATATCGTTTTTTGTTCGTCACTTTTGACCTATGGGGAATCAATGCTTTTATGTTGATCGATAGAATGTCGAGAAATTCTGATCGTGAAATCATCGAGAGGCGAATGAACACAATTACGTCATTCACAGATTAATAGGTGTTATAAGCCGCTATGTGCGAGGTTGCTGCATAAAGTATATGCCCAGGTAAAATTAAGCTGTATCTATCGCTTTAACAATGTTATGCTAACATACCATTGAATTATCACATTTTCATAAGCTTTATTTTATTAGTCCGGTTGAACATCTGACCGCCCAACCGATCCACCTCCGGTCTTGACTATTTAAAATCAGACCGGGAATATCGCCGGCATTCTATTTATCTTCATGCATGTTTTTTCTATAATAACGGGCATATACATTGGGAATAAATACACTTCTCTGAATTTACGTATCCCGTGTCTATCAGTGGAGCCGAGCACATGTATGGGATATTTAGTTTTGCATAGTACCAGTAACCTGGTTCCCAATCTACGGATATATGTCAGCAATGTAACAGGCTAAGCACGGTACCAGGCTAGGCGAAGTCAAAAGCGGCACTACTTTCAATCGGCTTTTAATAGTTTTTCTCCACTAAGAAGAATTCTCGAAGGATTCTCGACTGATTCGCGATATCGTTTTCCTTTCGAGAAAAAATGTTGAATGAAAACCTACCAATCAAACCTATTTCGCGAATCATTCGGTTTTGGTGAAAAAATCTCGGTTCTCGCTCACTTTTGGAATTCACGATATCGAGAAAAGATCACAGAGTCCTCGACGAAACCCGAACGATATTTGGAGACGCTTCCCCGTGTTTTCTTGAAGATTAGATACTGAAATATCGTAAAAAAAACCTACGATGATCAATTGCATTAAATGAATTTATGATTGATCAAAATGTGTTATTGTAACGAAAATATTGCATAAAGCATGAAATCTTGGTTCTTCCAACACACATCTTAATATATTGTTTTTTTTATAGGATTGAGATTGAAGAGAATCTTACCGTCACACACAAAAGAACGTCAATTAGTTTTTGTTATATTTTTAATTCATTTACCGAATTTCAGGTTATACAAGAGGTTATACCATAAATGAAAAGTGTGGTAACTGATTGGTGATCGTTTGGTACTGTTCAGTTACTGATTGGTGACCAACTTGATAACTAAATAGTACCCTAAGGATGTTTTTCTGCCAGTACCGCATTGTCCTCAATAGGTTCTTGTAGATAAGCAGAAATGGGTTGGTAGCCGTTCAGTAACCGAAAATAAGTGCGAATGAGCTCCATGTTGATAAACACGTTAGAAGATGCTTTAAGGATCATATCACAAACTGACTCGATATCAATGACCAATTTCAACAATGTAATTTCTTTGTTGACATATAGTTAGGCGATAGACAATAAACCCAGGCTTTCGTGGTTGTCTACAATGACAGAATTGCAGATCATTTTCGAGAAGTTGAGAAATAATGTAAGTGAGCTTTCTAGTTGTCTACACTTAAAACATACTGACTCGTGTTGAAGATTATGGCACCAATTCAGACGATCATTGTCAACGCGGACAGTCGTCCACTTAGCGGATTATGCGCATACATGTTTTCGCGTCTTGTGTTCTCTTCACAGAACAAAGTGGTGGGGCATTAGGGGTGTTAATAAGACGGCGAAATAGTTTCGTTGTAGACACCCAATGTCGGAATATGCTACCGCTGGTTTTCAGTCGCCTTCCCGTCAAATAAAAATCATCGTTTTGCCATCAGCTTTATGTTTACGTTAAAGTTTCGTACATATTCGTCCGCTGAAGCTACGTACACATGTATACGATTATCCGATAAGGACAATGCGGCAACGACAATACGGCAACGGGGAAAAAATCGATCGTAACAAAATGAATTGGTCCGTACACATGAATGCGTAACGATTACGACAGTGCGATAAGACTATCCGGCAATGCGGAAGGAAGAGGAAATTTGGCTTAATGTCACACTCAAGTTTGTTTCACTCATATGGTGACAGTCAGTTTGGTTGGTGGAGGAAGCCGGAGTACCCGGAGAGAACTACCGCCCTTCGGCAAGTAACTGACAAACTTTCACACATGGACCAGCTGGGCTCGAACCCGTGCCGGTTCAGTGGTGTGAGGCTAGCGGTCACCAGCGAAGCGCCTTAGACCACTCGGCCACCGATAGGATTATCCGTCTATTATTGGAATCGGTTCTGGAGCGATTTTTTGCCGTTGTCGAACATAAGTCGTGCGGTTTTATGACGTCACAGCAGCAACACTCTTTTTAGGGCTTGTAAAGTCGTCGTCGTCCATTGCGGTAAGAAATGTTCTCATGTCGCATCCGCTTTTATACTTATAGCTGGTCATGTGTACACCAAAAACATATTATCGTTGTCGTTGCCCTTGCCGTATTGTCGTTGCCGCATTGTCGTTATGGGATAATCGTATACATGTGTACGTAGCTTTATTCGGCAACGATAATGCGGCGACGGCATATAAATCAGTTAACTGAGATGTTCTCTGAGAGGGCAGAGTATCTGCATGCTCACAAGAAGATGCCCCGAAAAGCTGAAATGTACACTTCTGTGCCGTCGCAGCATTATCATTGTTTTTGTTGGAATAATTAGAATTTTGTTCGATCGTGGCTATATCGCTGAAATATAGCTAAACCCTATGTAAAACCTTACTTCTCTCCCTCGCTAGTTTCGCAGCACGGACGATAAAAGGACAGCGCTCTAGAAGTTTCTTAACACTTGTATAGATACGCCCCTGTGTATTAACCAGGAAGTTTGGAATCAACATTTTCTATAGTTATGACCTATTTTCAGAGAAAAGGAATACAAATGTATGGTAATGCGCGACGGTGGGCTCACATAAGCTTATGCGAAATCAGACACAAGTTACGAAACGTAACGCCATAGATCTTGCACGCTATGCTCGTATTTTTCTATCAGTATGCGATATTAATCTTAGTTTTGAGAAACTTTGAGTGAAAGGGCTTGGTGGTATAGTCCTGTTTTATACGTTTTTGCAATAATGTTTCGTGACGATTAGAATCGTCACATTTAACACAGGATCTAGCAAATGCTACTAGGCGTGATATGTATTGCTGTCCAAAAGGGGATAGTCTACGATGTCGAAATTGTAATCATCTCTTTGTCCTCCGACGCCCGAAGGACTAGAGGGGGACTATAGAATTGGGGTCTGTCCGTGC